>BCLH01000072.1:168177-251022 GCA_001602315.1 Zoysia pacifica
AGCTACATAAACGCATTACTGCTTTGGAAGCTTGATGATGCATACACTCACAAAACCGCTAGCATAAACACATAAGCATTGTTTAAAATGAACTAAATAGCCAATCACTAATCTATAGCAAATATCGCTAAGTCATGATTGTGCATAAAACGACACCTAAAATTCCTAGTATTACCTTAAACAAACTGTAATCTAAGTTCATACTCGCATAAAGGCCTTAGCATAATTAAATAATACCTAGCCATGTAACCTCATAAGCACTAGGATAAAGCATCTAAATAAATATTTATTCTAAAGATTAACCCATAGTAAATAATACTAAGGTGCATATAAAATAATGAGCATTGTATTAGTCACCACAACATGCATGGCGTTATCCTTTGATTTTCTCGTAGAGTTTATTCGGCTCATATTCGAAGTTAACTAGATCTTATTGATTCTTCTTGAGCTTTGTTTCTTTTACGGTAGTTTTATTAGGTGTACTCTATTATGTAGACAACACTAAGTTTGAGGAAGAGTCGGACTCCAAGAGAAAACAGGAGAACTTATGCAAGAGGAAAAGCCTGAAGATTTCGATATCAAGCCGCGGTTCAAGACTCGGATTCGAAGATTATCGAGAATACAAGTTCCGAAGATTAAGGATTTGCAGCCAAGCTCTGACCCTTTGATCATATTAATCCTATGTTTTGCTTGCGCACCCATATGATCTAAATGCTTGCATATTTATTTTAATCTATGTTAAAACATTCTGTAGTTAGTACCTACTTGTAATTACGTATTTATATTAATGTCAGTTACTTGCTCTCATTAAATATAAATACTACCGTGTTACCCGTTGATGACACCCTTTTGTTAACCATAGGACTTCTTTGTTAAAGCCTTTTAACGAATGAAAAAGTTGCCTTGATATTATATTGCTTAGGAACCCATATACGATGCAGTGCATCGCCATATCATACACCAATCATTTATGAAATGTGTTAAAATAAATTTGGTGGTGTGAGTAAAATAAAGTGAAATGGGTGATAGTGCAGCTGGTGCTAGGTGAAGAAGGGTGTTTCTAGTTGTGAGGCGTGGCTTCTGTGAAGGTGATGTAATAGGTGTTAAGCTTCGGTCTGGTCCACTTATCGTGGACAAGCGCTGCCCCTGCTATATAAGGACCGGTTCCTCAGACCTCAACGTAGTGATTTTGTGCAACCACAGAACCTGTCTGGGCGGGGCTTACTCTACCTCTTCGGTTATCCACATTGACCCCTAAGGCGGTCGGGTGGTACACAAGTCGCAGGAGCAGACGTGAGATTCTTATAGTTGATCTTCGATTACAGCAATAGCACATGCCATAGGATCATATAGTCCTCTGGTTTTGTAATCACCCGTCTGTGTGTGGGGTCAAGAAAGCAGACGTGGATGTCCTAAACCCATATTCTGGCTAAGAGAATGTGCTATCGCGTCATCGGTGGCCTGAAAAACTACGAGAAATGACCCCTGTTTGCATCTGTTGATCAAGAGGAGCATAGCCTATGGGTACCGTATACAACCTCTGCAGAGTGTATAATCCATCTAGAATAACCGTTGTCATGGTATTGATACACTACAGCTTGAGCTCACTTTGATTACTCTCATATTATCCTTGTTGAAGTGAGTGGGTGTAGATGCTCGTGTTTTGAAAAGTGTAAGCTATGTGCCAGGGGATAGTACGGTTACGTGCCAGCTCTTTGACTAAAATTTAGGTACTGACGGGATCAATGAACATCTCTCTCAAGATTAACCTATTAAAATATAGACAACAACTATTCTATGTTTCCTTTTTACAAAGCTTCTGTAGTGAACCCTGCATAAAACTGGATCTTTTCAAAAGTAGACCCTGTAGCCTTATCTTTGATACAGCTAAATATGCATCTATATATATCTTTGCCTATTGTTAGGCTTGCTAAATACTTTGTATACTCACCCGTTTGCTATTGTGGTTTTAGACAGAGAAGATTCGTAGAAGACGACGACGTGTTAGGTTTTGTTCTACTTTTCAAGTTGTTTGTGGAGTTGGGTCTTGTTTTTCGTTGTTTGCTTCATCTGTAGCTGATCAACTGGTGGTAGATATTTTAATACTCACCAAGTTGCTGTTAAAGATCCGGTTTCAGGTTTTTTTTTTTATCCGAAGTATGCTTTTGATATACATTCTAATATTTTAATGCGTATCAATCCAGAGACTGATACGTGGTGCACAATGTAGCCCAAAAATGGGGTACGACAATCTCTCAGCTCACTTGAAAATAGAGCAGTACATTCCTCTATCCGAAGTATGCTTTTGATATATATTTTAATGTTTTAGTACGGACCAATTACTGATTCAGAGACTGATACGTGGTGCACAATGTAACTCAAAAATGGGTTACGACAATCTCTCGGCTCACCTGAAAACGGAGCAGTACATGAGTATTTTACGTACCAGGACGCACACCTTGGAGCCACGTCCACCACCCTTGGCTTTGGCCGCAAGAAACGCACGACGTCGCGAGAGCCACAAGCTCCAACTCCTGTGCGCACGATGCACCCGGATCTCGCTGCATGACGCACGACGCGGCCAACTTGCATGCCCGGCAAGTGCTCCTTCTAATCCCATGCATCTGCTAACTAACAGGAGACTATTTCTCCTCACGCTGCAGCACACCTGCACTAACTAACATGCACACACAGGCACGTCACTAGACATTCACACACACGACACATGCGTGCCCATCATACAGGATCATGTTAAGATTATTCCTAACAGATGAATCCAAGAACCCGAGCCTCCTGACAAGCGCCGATGTTCATCTCAGAAAAGTTTGAAGTTTATTACGTTACATTGATGAAGCCAAACAAGGTAAGGTTTTAGACCATTCCCTTTGCCATACCGGTGTTATATGAAAATGATTGCGTTTATGTTACAATTTTTGAAACAAACACCACCTTAGTACCTCGATATGTGAGAATGACATCTCTCTTAGGCAAAACCGGAGACACCTTAGGATGACAAAAAATATGAATCAGGGGAAGTATAACGGCATGTTTGATCCAGCATTAAAAACTAGTTTATAGATGCACTTTTATATAAACTAGTTTATGAGAAAAAAATTTAGATTAGTTGTTTGATACCGGTCTATGTAAACTGGTTTTTAGTTTTTTTTTTCCTACCTAATGTCATGTTTCCCCACCTTTAATTTAAACAAGGTCTGTGACAGACATGGATAAATATCTCTGATTGGTGGAGGACAATATGTTTCGCCAATCCATAAACCGGTAAAAGATGGGTGCCCATCCTGTTCAGAGACTCCCTAGTAGTTTATACAAATTGCTAGTAGTTTATATAAACTGGTTCTATAAACTTGGAGGATCCAAACGTGCCCTAAAATTGAACTCGATCTTTTTTCACCTCGAGTGCATCTATGGCAGAACTTTGGTTGTTCCATCCTCAATTCTCTACGGTGTCTCCAGGCTAAGATCATATTTTGGGATATCTTCTTTAAGTAGCTCCATCCTCAATTCTCTACGGTGATGCACGCCATACTTTACGGTGACTCCTATGATCCTACGTATTGTATAGTGAACTCAACTTTTGGACTCCACAACATATACATTACGTCGCTCTCGCCGTATCCTACGGAGCGGTTGATCTGAAGCTAGAATTCTTTGTCTCTCATTCATTTATTTTTTCCAACTTCTTGGTCTTGTTTCCATGACTTCTCCGCTGCCATTATACTACTTGAGAAACTCATACGAGCATCTAAAGTTCTCTCTAGAATTTGACTCATCATTTTGATTTAGAATTTGCTGCTCGCTTGCGACGAGGCAGGGTCCTCGTCAACACCTCGGCCAGCTCGAGCTAGCTAGGACAGGAAATGCAGCTCGAAAGTTCCGTAAGCTTTGTGAGCTGCTCCCGTGCACGTCGTGGTCTATTTCAATTTAATCCAAGCATCAGTTTGGCGTGCTCTCTCCTTTCTCTTCTCTGGCTTAAGCTCGAGCAAACGCGTCGCTTGTTGATTGCCAAGATCAATGCACTTTTATCGACACCCTTAGCAGGTAACTCCTTCGCTATATTCCTTTCTTTTGCGTCTTTTCACGGTTCTTCTGGAAAGACGGTACTATTCTATCTCTGTTTATGCAGGGTACGTATGATTTTGGCCTCAAGACTTGTAGTATTCAAGAGATTAATTAGGCTGTAACGACTGGGATTTTATTTACCTTTCGATAAGTCTCGATCTCCCGTGACATTGCTAATCTCAGGAGTTTGACAAGCACGATATCACAAACGATCAATCAAAAAACCATAACAGAAATATTAAACAAGAAACAAAACGAAAAATAGCATGACAAAATAAAATTATTAAAATAACATCCTCCAAAGGAGTTCATCGGCACGCAAGCCGAAAACATCTCAGAGCAGATATGTCACTATCGTGAATCCAACAAAAATAACAGCGTAAACATCATCAAGACAGCAGTAGCGAACCTCCTTCACACAGGCTAGCTTGAGCGCAGAAGCAGACGTCACAGACCGTCAGAGACGTAGTCGAAGTCGAAGTTGAGAGTATCCTCTGAAAACAACAAATTAGAAAGCCATGAGTACGAATACTCAGCAAACCGCGTACTACCTAACAACAATGTATGCATGCAAATGGTTTCAAGAGTAAAGGCATGGCTCAAGTGCTAAATACAAGTTTAAAATATTTTATTTTATTTAAAGTATGAAAGAAAAAATTATTTTCAAACTTGTCAAATTTTATTATCTTCTCGCAGAAATCTCCGTTATCTCGAACGGAGGTTCATTTTAATGCCGATGTAATCTTCACACTCGGCTACAGCTCAAAGACCGGAGTCAAAAACATTTAGAAAAAGAGAGGAGGAAGAAAAACAAAGCTACTCAACGAAGAGCACAACTCAGGGGTGTCCTTCCAAAAAAACGTGGCAATACGCATCGACTAAAACTCTGCAGAGGTTATGCACCTGGACCCACGAGAAGCATCATCAGAAACTGCCGTCGTAGTCCCGACAAACACACAAGACCCGTCCACAAGCTTTAACTAGCGTCATCCGTCCTTCAGAATAAGGATCCTAAAAGCCTACGCAATCAGGTCTTAAAGTTGTGAAGAGCCTACCACTGATCAGGTGGGGTATCTCGATCTCATGTGAGGAGTCAGAGCTCTACACCATACTAACACTCCACCGCCAACTCACGGGTAAATAACCAGTCTCAGCAAGCTTCAAGATCAAGCCAACTACCTATACAAGGTAACGTGGTATGCATGGTTGTCAACTGAGCGTACAAGGCTCGAAGGACTCGGTCCTTAATTGCCGGGGCAGGCACTAACTCCAACCTCAATGCCAACAACAAGTCTCACGAAAAGATCCCAGTCCGAATCTTTCCGTTGTACCCGCAACAAGTACGCCCACAAGGACTTCTTAAAAGTCCCCTAGTTCCTCATACTCCAACCTGCCCCCGTTAAATAGTTATGTATAGTTATTTGCAATACTCACACATTTGAAGCACAGTTCAAAAGTATTTAATACAAATTCTATTTTATAGTGATAGGTGTGAGGTGAAAATAAATGCGACTAAGCATGGCTAAGCATAAAAGTAAAATAAATGTACTAAAGCAATCCTAGAGTTGATATTTGTGGAATAGTAAACAGGCACGGTTTAGGAATGTTGCTAGCACATTTTAAAATAGTTGGCATATAAATTAAGGTTGCAAACAAAACATGCAGTTTAAAATACTGGGTACAAAGTGATCAAGAAACGCGGCTTGCTTGGTAAATCGAGATCGAAGTCGAGATCCAGATCGTCGAACTGATCGGGCTCGCGGAACTCCTTCTCAGGGACAGCAGCTAATCACAACACGAACAACAAAGATTATACACTAATTACGCGACAAAGAATAGAACTGAAAATTAAATCTAAATCGAAATTACTAGACTAAATGTGCGCAAAACAGTTCCCGGAACAACCCTACACGATAATCGCGACGAGACAAATTAACGGAACAATTTTGAGATTAATCGAAGATCAAATAGAGTTTTCAAAAATTATAGACAATCGAGATCACAAGAATTTAAATTAATTGCAGAATAATTAATCGTAGATAAATTAGCAATTAATCTAACAATTAATCGAAAAGAAAAAGAAATTGAGAAAGAAGAGAAACTGTTCTCACCGAGATCTGAAAATCGGAGCCAATACCTCAGATATCGGAACTCCAAACTCGTACCGAAGAATCGGAGACGAACGATGAAGACGTGCAAAGCTGTGACCGGAGGACGCGCGCAAGACAGAAATCCAACGCGGCAAAGCTCTGCTTGAACCGGAGGTCGGGAGTGCAGTGCTCTGATGAATTTGCAGGAATCGAAGACCGAGCAGACGGCAGGGTCAATCACGCGGAGGGAATCCGGAGACGGCGTCATGCGGAAGACTCAATGATTCGGTGCGGAGATCGAAGCGAGATGACGCGGCTCGGCACGGTGCTAGAAATCGACGGAGGCAGTGGAGACGGCGTGCGGAGGACAGCTCACGCGGCGGATACAGCAGAAAGGTACTAGTTTCTTTGGCCGAGCAAGGTCGCTTCCTTTCCTTGGGTACAAATTTCGCCATCCTCTCTTGGCACATAAAAACTGTATATTTACGCGATCAACAGACATGTATCAGCTCCACCTCTACGGAACACTGCTCATGTCCCAAGTGATGGCAACGAGCAGCATGTTGACACTTCTCACAGAAGGTACTTAATCAGCTAGTACTTCAATATGCGACAAGATCCGCTCCTGCCCTCTTCCCCTCTCCGTTTACCCTCATTTTATATTTTATTTGGTGCAAGCCGTATGCATGTTGTCAGTGTTGCATCTATCAAAATTCTGAAGAATTTTACTGCGATGAATCTAAGTTCTGAGATTTTTTTTTTGTGCTGAATCTAAATTCTGAATTTCACAGATTGTCCAAACAAAATTCTCATATACATTATTGATGTAACAAAAGTAGTATAAAGCAGTTTCTCTCTTCTATTCTTGTTGTTTTATGAAATCTGATGGATCAGAATAAGTTTAAGAGAAACTAGGTAGGTCGAACATTTTAGAATTTGACCCTATACTTTTTTCTCTCTAAATTGTATTATCCTAAAACTACTGAATCAGATATCTTGTACTAGGATATTTCAGATTTTCAACAAACAGTATAATAGCTGTAAAGGGTTGCAATTTATTATGGAGGTCAGATCATATATCGGTTATGCCATGGTTCTTTATGAGCCTTAGTCAGGTCCTTCAGTTCGAGGTCATGTTCTTTTGATCGACAGAATATAATTGATTCAAACTTCTTCCTGATGTAAATGTTTCTGAGCATTGAACAAATTAATAATTGCAAAATTGTATCTCTGGCAGCAGTAAAAGAAGAAGAGCAAGGTCCAAGGTGTGGGACGAATTTACTGCAGTATTAAGTGATGGAAAGATTCAAGGTGCAGAATGTAAACATTGCAAAAAACACCTTAGTGGAAATAGTTCCGGGGGAACTGCGTCAGCATCTCGAGACATGTCCAGCAAAACCTGCATCAGCACAGCAGCTACGGTCATCTTCTGCATCTCTTGAGAACAACTGGACGTTTGATCAAGACATGTCTCATGAATTGCTTACTAAGGCTTTGGTTTCCAACTTTTGCCCTTTTTCATTGACAAGCAGCGCATACTTGTTCTTGGCTGGCATCTATCCGACTGGTTATCGTGAAGTTTCACCAGGTGTTCTTGAAGAGAAGCTCCACATTATCTTTCAGAATGAAAATTGAAGCTGAAGGATAAAATAACACTTGCACCTGGCAGTGTTTTTGTGTCTTCAAGAGAACTGTATCATGATGGTAAAACCTTTCTCTGTATGATGGTGCATTTTATTGACAGAGAATGGAAGATGAATCGAAAAGTCATTAGATATTGCTCCATGCGAGGTGCCTCCAATAAAGTTTTCTTGATGTTTCCTGATTGGGAATCCTACCGCAACGGGGATGATCAATCGGCTCATGACATTTTAGAGAAAGTAATACAAGACTGGAGTCTTGAGCACAAGCTTGTAGGAATTGTATCCGACAGAGTATTGATGCTGGATGATGAATCTATATTGGACTTGCAGGTTTATGTGACTCCTAGATCACAAACCTACCTTGATGCCAATGACAAGTTATTATATTTAGCATGCGTCCTAAATACACTTCATTTTCATCCCACCAATTTCATCACAAAAGTTAGCATGGACTGGATTAAGTATATGACATGCTCCCCGCTACGTTGGGAGAAATACAATGAGATCCTATCACAGCTACACCGGCCATTTTTCAATCCAACAGAATGGCTATGGATCTACTGCAACTTGGAGGCTGCTTTGCAGTTTAATAAGATATTGCCAAACCCTGAACAGATGGATTCGCAATCAAATCCAACTAAGCCATCTCCTGAAAAACTGGAAGCAGCTGAAAACTACTGTAACCTTATAAGGCCAATGTACCATGTGTTTAAAGTGCTTTCGGACCCTTGCAATGAGACTTTGAACGTGCAGCATTTTCAAGCTATGTGCAGCTGGAAGATGGCACTTCTGGGTTCCTCTGTGAAGGCGAATACTGACCAAATTATTTTTGCGAATACTGGCCAACTTTGGTATGACATTCAAGAGATATTGGAGGTATTTGGTAAGTTTTGGACAAACTGGTACCCATGGTTGTCTCTAGCTGTTGTTTTAGATCCGAGGTATAAACTGGGGTACCTTGATCGCTGCTTTAAACAATATTTTGGCAGTGATGCCAAAAGCTACTTCTGTGAAGCGCGTACACAGATTTATGGACTTTTCTTCCGGTTCTCCGCTCACGCTGATCAACAAAGGGGTGACCAGGCCAGACTGCAGGCAAGTGATTTACGGTTGGGTGCACAAGGGCAAGGTAGCGTACAAGGGATCAGTTACAACACTGAGCAATCAGAGCATCAGGAAACAAGGGAGCTCACTGCGTACCTTGAAGGAGATCTCGTTCCTGAAAATGTTCCTTTTGATATTCTGAAATGGTGGAAGGAAAATGCTTCAACTTACCCAACTCTTGCCAGGATAGCACGGGACATCTTAGCGATACCTGGATCATCAGTCTCTGCTGAATATGTATTCGGTGATAACGATCCAAGGATGTATCTTTTCGACAGCAAAATGAGCCCCGAAGTAACTGAGGCCCTCATCTGCACCCAGGATTGGATCAAATCTTGAGGTAAAACTTCCCATGCTTCATGACATTCGCCAATCATGGATGGAGTTCTAGATATAGAATTGCTCAATTATTCTCTCTATTCGGACTTTATTTGTTTAATTTATGTTTCCTACACATGATGTGTGAAAGCAACCTTGTTGGTTGGTAGTTTGTAATAATTGGCCGTAATCTCTTTCAAAACCATGATCGGGACATATTTATCCATTATCTGAAAAAACATAAGAATTGTAGATAGTGTCGCACTTCCTGGTAAGCCGATATTGGTGATGAAGACTGCGAAAGCAGGAACGCACCTCCTTACACATTGGGATGAACTTGGCCCTAGCAGTGTCTTATTTACCTTATGTATGTCATATGAATTGCAATAAAATTGTAAAACTCCCACGGATAATTCTCTATTGCAGATCTTTGGTGGTTCCTCTAACCTCGCATACCCCACGGTGTCTCCAAATTAAGATCATGTCTTAGAATATCTTCTCTAAGGCAAAGTAGCTCCATCCTCAATTCTCAATGGTGATGCGCACCATATTTTACAGTACCTCCACTGATCCTATTTTGTATATTTTATATGAGTCTTTTTAAAATAGACCAAATAATATTGTTTATTTTACCTCTTATGACTCTATATAAGGTAGGTAAGATACGAATTCAATCTTAACCATTGATTTATATAAAAAAACATATCACTGATTACTGTCACCTACCAAAAGTTACTAATAACTTTAATAACTTTTCAAATTAAATTATTCAGCAAATAATACCTTATGGTTTTAAAATCTGCTTTTTATAATAGTGAACTCTACTTTTTGACCTCAGATACAAATTTACCATACATGACGACGCTCCTGCCGTATCCCACGAGGCGGTTGATCCTAAAGCTAGAACTCTTCGTTTATCCTATGGGGTGGCTGATCCACACCTCTAATTGACTCCCTCTGGTTAAGTTTTTTCTGAGCTCAATGATCGAGAGCCATCGGGGCCAGGAAACATTAACAAGAGGGAGTCTCGAGACTCGAGATCCCACCAATCCTTCCTATAACTGAGCATATGACTCTGTTAAATGGGTCCGCACTCGATTCGTCGGTCCGCTCATTTTGACAGTCAAGAAATGGCCCAATCGGTATCGAACCCGCTGGGCCGCTCAATTTTATATTTTGTATAATATATATTTTATATGTGAATAAGGCAATTGACGTGGTCTGAACCCGTGAGATCGCAGGTTCGATACCCACATCCACCTCATTTTGGCATTTTACACTATTTTCAGTCATTTTTAGTGTAAGCTGCTAGCTACGTGGGCCGATCATGCTGGCCCAACACATTTTGGCCTGATTAACGCTGACGACCGTGCCACAAGCTGGCAACTTTGCTCGTGAGCTGTCTCAGCACGGCCTGTCGTGCCGAGTCGGGCAGCCCAATTGCCCCAGCTATAATAGTGTTATACCTAACCCTCCAATCTTCCATTCCCACGAGCAGAGCGAAGTGACCCAAGTAATTTTTAAGAAGCCTAAGTTTTCGTGGGTTTAAGGTTAACAAAACTGTAAAAATCAAATTTGAAAAATTTTGGGATTTCAAAACCAGTAAAATCGAGAGGTAAACCGAAAACCGATAAGTAACTGATAAAAATTTAAAAAGCTTTGTAAATATATCAAATTCTTTATTTTTTTTTAATTCTTACGAAAATCCCATAATCGGGATGGAGGGAATACCATGCAGCAATTCAGACATACTGTAGTATGACAGTTGTCTCATAAGCATATTCATGTAGTTATGAGTGCCGGATATCATATGGCCATGGTTTTATTATTATTATTTTTGGATCGGATGGTTTTATTATTATTAACCCACGTTCTATTATTAGCGCGACAAGGCTGTGTGAGCCCCGCGCGCGCACGTCGTGGTCCAGTTAAACTAAACGAAATTATCAGTTGGCGTGATCTCTCCTTTCTTTTTAGTGGCTAGGCTGCTCCCGCAAGGCATCAGTGGGTCCCACCCCGTTCCTTTTCCCGGTTTGCTCCCACACTGTCAGTGGCCAAACCGCTTCAGCACTCCTGGTCATCGCACGCAACAGCGTAGACAAAGCAACAGGGAAAAGAACGGAGACGGCGGCAAAGCCAAGCCGCCATTCCAAACCAACCAACCACCCGTTCTCCCTCCCTCCTCCATCCGAGATCGGCCCCCACCGCCGCGCGTCCATGGCCGGCGGCGACCTGGAGACGGCGGCGCCGCTGCTACCCCCGCCGGCGTCCTCCCTCCCGGAAGACGCCCCGCAGGGACAGGGACCCCCCGCGGACTGGCTGGGCGTGGGCTACCTGGTCTTCTTCACGCTGGGCGTGGGGTTCCTGCTCCCCTGGAACGCGTTCATAACCGCCGTCGACTACTTCTCGTACCTCTACCCGGGGGCGCCGGTGGACCGCGTCTTCTCCGTGTCGTACATGCTGTCGTGCCTGCTCCCGCTGCTGCTCATCGTGCTCTGCTTCCCGAAGTCGAGCGCGCCGGCGCGGATCAACACCGGCCTGGCCTTCTTCACGCTCGCGCTGCTCGTCGTGCCCGCCATGGACGCGGTCTTCGTCAGGGGACGGCCCGGGCTGTACGGCGCGTTCGACGTGACCGTCGCCGCCACCGTGCTGTGCGGCGTCGCGGACGCGTTGGTGCAGGGCGGCGTCATCGGGTTCGCCGGGGAGCTGCCGGAGCGGTACATGCAGGCCGTCGTCGCCGGGACCGCCGCGTCAGGTCGAGTGCAGCCTCTCTTCCTTCCTTTCCTTTCTTCCCAACCTGCTGGAATCTGTGGACGAGTCCATCTGCAAACCAGATCCTGAATTTTTTCTTCAAGATTCCTCTTATCCCGCTTCTGGTCAAAATAGTCAATTGGGGGTTGGTACCAGCAGATTCCTCTTATCCTGCGCTAGTCTCTGTATAATTGCTTAATAAAATCCAGATGTTTCTGAATTTAGTATATTTGGCTAATAATTAGCTGATATGACAGCGAATTGCCTTACTTTACTGGTAGCGCATTGCAGATGTTCACTTGTAAAACTATTCTTGTCTTTGAGTAACAACTAACAACTAGTAATTGAAATGAGGAAGGGAAGGGTAGCCCATTGAAGATGATCACTATAGGAACCTACTAGCATCAGAGTGAGGGAAACTGAAAAGGCTGGAACCTTATAAGGTCAACCTGAATAATCGATGAAACATGAGTCGCCACGAGTTTAGGATTCAGTAGCACCTGGTACAAACTAAAAAATCCACTTCATGAATGTGAACTTTATGTTTTCCTTACTGTATGGTGCTTTGATTACTCTGTTTGAGGTGCTTGACACACTCTCCATGGACTGCATCCTGCAGGTGTCCTTGTCTCAGCAATGAGAGTCTTCACCAAAGCATTGTACCCGCAAGATGCCCATGGGCTAAGGCAAAGTGCGATCCTCTACTTCGTGGTCAGCATTGTGGTCATGATCATCTGCATAGTTTGCTACAACGTGGCAGATAGGCTTCCCGTTGTTGTGTACTACAAGAACATCAAGAGGAGGGCTCAGAAGGCGGAGGTGGGTGGCGGCATGACCGGTCCTGCCTGGAGATCAACCCTATGGAGTATTGTGGGGACAGTGAAATGGTATGGTGTGGGAGTGATCCTCATTTATGCCGTCACGCTCTCCATCTTCCCAGGGTTCATCACGGAGGATGTTCACTCTGAGGCGCTGAAGGACTGGTACCCTATTCTCCTCATCAGCGCCTACAATGTGTTCGACCTAGTTGGCAAGTCCCTGCCTGCAGTTTACCTCCTCCAGAATGCCAATGTCGCGGTCGCTGGCTCATTCGCTCGGCTTCTGTTCTACCCTCTCTTCTACGGTTGCCTGCACGGTCCAAGCTTCTTCCGCACCGAGATCCCAGTCACTGTGCTGACATGTCTTCTGGGTCTCACTAATGGATACCTGACCTCCATCCTCATGATCCTCGCGCCCAAGGCCGTGCCCATCCACCACTCAGAGACAGCTGGGATAGTTATAGTGCTGTTCCTTGTGGTTGGGCTGGTCATTGGTTCCTTTGTCGCTTGGTTCTGGGTCATCTGACAACCGTTTCCTCTATGTATTCACGCCCATGAAACAAACAGCAGCATGGTCAAGCTCAATCCCGCTTGCTGCTGTTTCATTTCCTCTGTGTATTCAGGTACCTGTAACTTGTTCATGTAACCCAGGTGAAGACCTCTGGGGCAGATGTCTGTAATTTACATCATGGAAAGATTATGCAATGTTCATATTTCATACCTTAAGCTCATACTATGAATCCTCTTGTCCATTTCGTCTGAACTCATTGCAACATGATATAGATATTGTGTGATCTGACCTTACATTAGTGGTCAATTCAGATAGAACGATTCAATTGCACCAAGGTTAACTGAAGACCTGTTTCATACATGATCTTTCCCCCACAGGATTTTAACAGAAGTTGGTTTGATTTGATTTTAACCCACGCTGTCAACCTTTTTTGAAGGTGATGCGCTTGCGGACGACTTGCCAGAGCCAAGCGCCTACTTATTGATATTACCGATTTTCTCCTGAGATGAAAGTATCATTTTTTTAATTTTCTGTGTACACGAGAATTTTTTGTATAAAAATTTCTTTTTGAATCCCCTTTAAAGTTTTCAGGATTCTCAACGCTGTCTTGAATGTCGATACAAGCCAACTTCTGTAAGCCAAGGTTTCATTTACCCTTTGATGCGGTAAAACTGGTTTAACGGAAACTGGTAAAACAGAAAAACCGACAGGTTTATCGATCAAATTTGAATTTCAAACTTCGGGACGATTTTGGTGAAATCCGGCCGGCTAGCCAGGCAGTTTGACAGGAAACCGTTTATAGCGAAAACCGACCGGTTTTAGCGGAAAACCGGTTAGTTTTTACGGTAAACTGGTTGATTTTGCTGAAAATCAGTAAATTAGTGAAAAATAAAAAAAGAGATGAAAAAATGCTGAAAAATTCAGCATGATCTATTCTAATTTGTTTGAATATCAACATATACTAAATACTTCATCTATGGACAATAAAATACACAATTAGACAATATATCTATACAAATGTAAGTCCATATATAAATACATAAATAGGTTAATTATCGCCAACCCGCTGATCTATCATAGTCTTCTCTAGACATGAGTTGGATTCCTCTTATAGCTAACAACTCCGCTTTGTATTGATTCCATGTTTGTCCTATCCAAGCGATAGTTGTCTCTCATTGCTCATACAACAAATTATAGTAGTCCAGATTGTCCCATTGGTAGACCTATGTGGTGGGAGGTTGTGTTGCATGATCACCCCACGGATAATTATAATAGTCATTACCTTGACTATATGATGTATCACTGTCTGTCACGGAACAATAGGTGTCGTAGTAATGCTGTCTCCCCCCGTCGTTGTCTTTGATGACTGTGGAGCACCATAGTCTTTATCCTGTAGAGCATGGGTGTATTCTGTCTCACCTGCAAAAAATGAAGTGTAAGAGAAAAGAGTAAAAATTGATCGTATGATGTGAAGATATAGTTACCTATGAAATAATGAGTTGTGTATGGTGGCTGTGACTCAAGAACCATACTGTCTGGTGGGTCTTTAGATAAAGTCTGAAAGCAGCTATCATTTGACTCCTGGTAAGGTGGGCTTCATCTACCGTCTTCAAAATCTGTGGAGTCGTCGCTGTCCACGTTCTTACCTTTTCCTTTGCTCTTTGTTCTTATTTTTTTAGCACCTTTTTTCTGTCTTGCAGTTTAAACCTTTCTCTTGCCTATGTGAGTATCACCCAGATTTTCATTTGTCCATTCAGATATTGTTGAAGCACGAGACAAACATAGCAACTATCTACTAGCTTCATCATCTGTCACAAGATGGCTCGGCAGAGGAGTGTCACTCTCGGTGTCCTCTTCATCAAAAACAGGATCAGAATTAGATCTCTCATGTTCCATTCAATCTCTAATAGGATTTGAAGAATCATACAATGAGAGCTCTATAAGACGATCAAATGGATCAGTTTTTGGTGGCTTCTATGTGAATCTAGCATCCCGCATACGTATTCGGAGGTTGTAATTCACATAGATCAACTTATACAATTTGGCGTGATATAGTCTATTGCACATCTTTGTGTGGATCAATACGAATATACTCCAATTGTACTCATCCACTAGATAATGCGCACTGTGACACTAGGCGTAAGGCAATCTTCTGGAGATTAGGTGTGTCACCACCAAACATGTACCACTATTGTGTAGGAGAAGTATTCTGATCTACTGCCATCCTGTTGGCCAACTCATAAAATTGATCACGCTCATTCCTGTAGGCCCAGTTTAAGAGTCACACATAATCGTAACACCGTAGGTCGGCCAGTTTAGCTTGAATTTCTCAAATTGATTTTTTGATGTCTTCCTCGTTAGCATCAAGGTATGTTTTATCTATTTCTGTCTCAGTTGGACTAGACACGTCCTCGTCTGCAAACATAATGAAACATAAGATAAATACATTCATGTATGTTAAGATGTAACAAAATAAAATGAAAGCATCATATCCCATCTCTATATCTCTTTGATAGCGCTAATGAAGTATGGATTATTGGCCTTCTTACCAGTGATGGCTTCTGTGTAGAAGAATTTGGACTATGCCTTTTCAATTGTAGATTTCGCTAGCTTGCTCTTTGCAGTCTATGGACCAGTATCTATCCTAGTTTAAACCCATTTCTTTTCACTTGACATCTGTGACATTGACCTTCTTATTATACCAAATAATCCAGACCCACTAGCACCTTGTGAGGAACAACCACCACCTTCTGATGAACCACCACCACCTTGAGATGAACCACCAATAGTTGACTCGAACTGGCCACCATACGAACGCATCCCAGTCGAAAATCCTCTTCCTCTCTAGATTGCCTCATGGCAGCCTGTAGCTCCTCATCATCCTCCTCATTCACATTCCCCTCATGTGCAAACTGCTGCTGTCTAAGGGTCTGTCTAGCTCGGTCCTTTCTCTGCTCGGTGATCCTATCAAGCTCTCGATGGAAATAGTCCTGCACATCGGTAGAAATATGAGGACAGCCAACCACATTGCTGCCACGATGTGCTAAATGTTGCTTGAATCATGTGGCACCACCCTTTTTTTCACGTTCTTGCAATACTTGCAACGAAACCCGAGATACACATTTCCCCCTTAAATCCGACTGATCCACCATTCCTACATTGAACAAAACTATGAAAATAAGCATCTATGTTTAAAAGTTTCAAAGAAATCAACAAAATTTGACAAAAATCAATCCTAAATGACCAAGTCACCTCTCTGCCGGAAAACCGAGCAGAACGGTCGGCTAACCGCGGTTTTTGACTGGCTCGCGCTGTTATCGGCTGGTAAGCTGGCCGCACCGGCTTCTCTTTGAAGGTGACCGGCTAGCCATGAGTTGCAGTCGGCTTACCACTAAACGGAGCGCGCAACGAGGCTCACCGGCTAGCCACTGCCCGGCTAGCCGCTCCAAATCGCCAGCTTTCGTGGTCGCGGCGGTGTAGATCTGCGGACACGCTGGGGGAGCTCGCGGACGGCGTGTCGGAGATGGTCACGGGCGTGAATGTGGGGTTCTGGATGCATGGGATGAGATAAGGTAAGTTTTATTTTTTTTTTCCAAATTTATTTAGCGATTTTTTTTTCGGCAGCTAAATCTTCTATTTTTAAAAAACAGAATCAACCAAAATTCAAATTTTTTCACCATGTTTTTTACATATTTTTTGTTTCAAAATCTGTCTAAGTTTCAAAATTCAAAAAAATTTGAAAACGAAAATCGGTGAATCGCTCAAACCGGACCGGACTGGTTTGACCGGTTTTCGCTAAAACTGGTCTGGTTTGAACGGTTTTGTAACCTTACTGTAAGCCTTTGGAACACTGGTTCCTTTTTTTTCAAATTATATTTTTTTCATATGAAATTGAACTAATCTCTATGGAACTCCTATATTATTCAAGTTCCAGCATTCAAAAACATAAAAGCTGTGTGTTAACACCCAAAATTGACATCCTGGAAAAACCGAAAGTTCCAATTTACTAAACCAAAAGTTTCGATTTGACAAACTGAAAGTTCCGGTTTCAGCAGCCTCACTATGGCAAAAATGGCTAAGTCCTCACCGAAGTGTCCGACATGACACCGAAGTATCCGGCAAGCCATCTCTGGATCCGAGGCTTCGGCCACCGGAGTGTCCGGCCATTTGCCGGAGGGTCCAAAACCGGATGTTCCGGTTTTGGCAAGCTCACCTAGAGCAAAATTGTCTACATCAATACTAACTCTGATTATTTCACAAGTTTGGTGTTTAGACATGTTTTCAGGTTACAAATGGGCATTTTGACCAATTTGCATAGAAGAAACTAAGAAGTGATTAAAAATGGAAGAAGATGAAGCTCAATTCCTGGTTTGAAGGTTCCAAGTTGTAGCCCTCATCAAACGATCGAAACGAATATATGGATGACCTAATTTGGAGGCTGTATGAGGAAGTTACAGACTTTTCAAAATGCACACAGCTGCAAAACCAGAAGTTTCAGTTTTGCTGATTTGCACCCCTTGAGGAAACCAGAAGTTCCGGTTTTGTCTGTTTTTTGAAAAGTGTTTCAAATTTGATTTCTTACCGATGTGTTGGAGTTTTTGGCTCTCTACGGGATAAGTCCACCCCCTCTATATAAAGAGAGGGTCACGACCGATTAAGGGACAACATTCACATCTCCAATGTAACTTTACATTACCCTAGTTCCCTCTTTCTACTTCCATATGCTGTCATCCACGAGTCTCCACCATCAGAGATGGCGTCCTAGGGCCTGTCGACCGACCTAGGGCCCGTCCGGCGACACTCTCGCCCACACGGGGTCTCTCTCGGATGGAAGATTCGACGGGCTTTGCTAGCTTGCTCGTAAACTAGTCGTTCTTCGTCACAAAAGTGCGTTGTTTACCTATTTGCTGGTTTGCCCGTAAACCTAGTCGCCTTCCACAGTGAAGTCATGAGATCTACCCCTTTCCCGAAACCGATCAAAGAAAATTGGAAGTTTCAATTTGCCAAACTGAAAGTTTCGGTTTTGGCAGCTTCTTCGATCTGGTCCGTTGCGACCCGCACGACCTAGTGCTCTCGGTGCGTTGACTCGGAGCTTTTCGGCGTCAACACATTTTTTGGCGACTCTGATGGAGAGGATTATTCGGTTTTGATCATGACAACTGAATTTTTCTAATCTAGCCTTTTCTCTCATTGATCCATCTTTGTGGTTCACCATTACTATTGCATCTGGCCTTCTTGAACCGATTGGATCTATTTGTTGCTGTTCTTGTCTCTTCTTGATCAGATTTTACTCGTAAGAGCCAAGCGTAAAGAAGAAGGAGAAATCAAAGCCACCTTGTTGTTGCAATTTCAGGAAAAGAATAGAAGCAAGCACATGACGGGCTATCCATACCGTTACGATGATCACAAGGTAGAATATGCGAATGCAATAGTAACGCTTAATGATTATTTTGCAAGCATTGCAAATTCTAATCTTGATGTTGCTAGATATCATAGTGAGCATATTGCATCAATTAGTAATCATACATATAGTGATCTTAATCCTGAATATATGCAAAGACCCATTGTTCACGATGCATTTACTCTAAGTTTAAATTCTATTAGCAACATTTAATATGCATATCTTCATACATCGGCAATGGGGCAAGCTCATATGCCGATGAGTAGTTATCAAGATCAGGCTAACATGATGAGTTCGGCCAAGTTTTATGCAACGCCACATACTAATAATTTTATGAATGCTCAATATGGTGTTTCTTCTTTTAATGCATCAGCACCAATTGCACCAACTATGATCGCTTCATGTAACGTGCCGATACATGACACTTATGGCCATGCTAGTCCATATTTTTCATCTAATTGTTCTCAAGTGTCATATGATGCCTCACGTGTTACTAGAGTGGAGGTTACACCTACAAATTCAACACTATACTCAAGTCTTAATGATCACAATTCGGCTCCTTACGTTGCTAAAAATTGTAGCCGAATTAATGAAAATTTAGCAAGCATTCACGTACCTCTACATGCTGCACTTGCATATGCCTCATCCACTAATTCGGCTCTAGGTGCAAATAATAATCATAACCGAATAGATGACGCGTCATATGGCCATGTTAATTCACACTTCACCTCAAATTATTCTCGAGTGCCATATGATGCTTCACATGTCACAAGAATAGAAGTTCAGGCTAATGCGAAGCCGAATTTGCCCCTTCCTACCATGAGCTCCAACACCATTCCATGCGTAGATGTGACGTCTATAGATGAGGTTCCCGAGGGGGTCCGAGAGGCGTTCTTAGAATGTCGGAGGGCCATAGAGGAGCAGCGCAAGGCACCGGAGGTTCAGAAACTTCGAGAACTCCTCTCATGCTTGGGGAAGGATGAACAAGGTAAAATTATAAAAATTAAAGAACCCTTCTCATCTTCCATTCTAGAGCATCAACAGGAGCATGGAAATAGAGATGAAGACGTTACCATACCACAGTTTGGCGGTTTCCAGCAATTCAGGAAAATCTGAAACTTTCGATTTCATGAATTGGAACTTCCGGTTTTCACAGATTCATATCAATGTTCCACGCCTCTCCAATATATTTGATAAGGTAAGCTTCATGAGTAATTTACCTAATTCCTCATTAGATCATAAGTTTTCAGTTGATACATCCATTAGCACTATCATGGCAAATAACTCTAAGAAATCGATTGAGGAGGGTAATTTACTTGTTAGCAACAAAGAGGCTTCACATAGTATCGGTCAATGCATTATTAAAATTAGAAAGGCCGATAATAACAATATTTTGGCATTCAAAGTTTCAACCTCATCGTTGCCGAAATTGCTATCTAATTGGTTTGCTTGTGGCCACTCTGGAGTTAAAAGAAGAAAATCAAAATGACCGATGCTAGCATGATAGTTGATTCTAAAGCATCCGGTAATAGAAATACAAATAAATATATGGCCGAATTGATAGATGAGAAATCTGCATTCATTTGCCTAATCCTAAAGCCGTCTCTCAAAAGAATCGGCTAAAGAAAATGAAGTGCACTTTTGATTTGACTTTGTGTGATGATCTGTTTGATAACTTGCTTGAGAACAATTTTATTAGGCTCATAGATCACAAAGTCGTATCATCACTGCAAGATGTAGGGAAGAAAGCATATTGCAAGTGGCATAATTCTTTTGATCATAGTACTAAGAATTGCAATATGTTCTATCAAAAAGTCCAATCGACCATTGATGGAGGATGATTGAGTTTTGGAGAAACACAAGAAGATGACCAGTTGGTCCAATTGGTCCTGATAGTGGAAAGTTACCAAATCAGTCACGGGCCGATTCATGTGAAAGTAATGAGTCAGTTCTTGGTAAAAATGATTTAAAGCCCTCAATTGAAGAGAATATAGTTACCGATGAGATTCATGATGATATTGTTAAAGGTGATGATTTTACAAAGATTGTAGAAAATACATCGTGTACTGGGGGCAACAAAAGGTTTTTAAGCTTGCTCATGACCGATTATCTTCAAATCGGCCAGATTCAGCAAAGCTAAAAAAACCGAAACTTTCGGTTTGTCAAACTGGAACTTCTGGTTTTTGCAGAAACAATAAAATGAGTAAAAATCCAAGAATCGATTTAGAAAATGTTGAAGGAGGTAAATGCCATGGCCAACCTAAGGGTACAAAGCTAAAGCTTACATTTGGGGAGCTTTTGGCTAAGTATGTAAAAGAGAAAGATGAAAGGAGTACTTCTAAGCAAAATTACCCTAAGCCATCCAGAGTGCCTCCACAATACAAACATGAGGGTTCAATTTGGCAAAGGAAGAAAGTTAATTCAGAGGCTCCATATTTTTCTTTTACGCCAATTATACCAATACCATATGGATCACCCATCATATATTTTCATCTTTATTCATCATGGGAGTGGCATGGTTCGTGGATGCAACCTCAATCATATCATAAACAAAATACGACTACAAGAATGCAAATCACTGGAAGACAACCATACACAAAAGACCATTTCAATCAAAAGAATCAGTCAATAGATCAAGAGAAGAGAAAGGTGGTTCGACAAATCTAGCATGTCAAAAAGGATGGTTGTAAGAATAAAAGTTTAGATCTGAATTTAAGTGAAGGAAAGTGGATTCATACTTCGGAAACTTCGGCTTTTAGTGGCAAAGAGATGAAACAACCAAGTGTTGATATTCTTGATGCCAAATCCAAACCCAAAAAGATTGAGATATCCAAGAGCAAGTTAGAATTGCCAATTGTCAAGACAAAAGCACAATCGAGAGGTTCACTCGGTTTATCAAATTGGCAAAGAAAGAAGTTGGAAAAACTTAGTGCAGAAGAGTTAAAAGAGAAGGGCATGGCATGAGTTCCCAAACAGAGTTTGCAATAATGTGACAATAATGATGGTCAAGTGATGGGTGCAAAGAAGATAGTGGAAAAGAAAAAGACTAAGAGACAATAATTAAGGTATACGCCCGGTCACCAAAATTATTTGTCATTTCTTCATCTTGATTCATTATCCATGCCACAAATGCATATGACTTGGAACCATCTTTATATGTTTGTTCTCATCCTTCTTGGCTCTATTTTAATCATTCGTAGTCCAAATATTTTTCATACTATGAAGGGTTTTTTTCCAAATGGCTTTACAACTACTTAAATTACTTTTAGTTGTGAAGACCGAAATAACTACATGTATGGCATTTGTATTATTTCTTGGAGTTTATTTCAGTCATATGAGACATATGAAGGATAGGTCATAGTGCTCACATTAATGAATGACTAAATGCTAAATCTTCTATTATGAATTCGGTGTTGTTAAGCATTTAAGCATATAATGACTGTAGCTATGTTTTTGGCATGATGAGTATTCTGTTACAATGCCGATGAAACTTAATTTTCAATTGTTAAATGACCTATACTCGAAATTGCCAATACTAAAATTCTGAAAAAACCAGAAGTTCCGATTTGTAAAACCGAAAGTTTCGGTTTTGACTGAGAAAGTGATAATTCGGCAATTTTTGTTCTAAAATTGGATAGAGCCAAATCAAAGTACTGGAGAGTCTTTTTAGTCATTTTCCATGTGATTCTAGCCCAATATTTTAGAAAAAGTTTAAAATTCGGCATGTAGACATTTTATGAACTATTAGGTTATATTGCCGAACTTTGAATAATTTGATGAGAGTGCTTAAATGCAGAACGGCATAGTTTTGACATAGGTAGAAGAGCATGAGACTTCTATAGCCGATGAGTTATAACCAACCATCATTGAGCTACTAATAATTTCAACACTCGGGGGGCAAAAGGCACTAAGCGAGATGAAGGATAATATTGATAATCTGTGAAAGTCCATGTTTCCAAACTTCATTTCAAATATCTAGTCTTGAATCATCTGAAGGACCGATACTTGAACTTGATAATGTTGCATCTAAAGAAGCAATGATGTTAGGTTCTCACTTTCAAAAATTCTGATCTTTGCAAGAAGTAGTGATTCGGCTTTTGGTGTTTTGAAACTTGATGAAGCCGAACCCAAGAACTTGAGGGTGATTCGTGGAGACTCTTACATGACGAAGACACTACAAAGTGAATTGTTGCCGATCATCAAGTATGCGGTGAGGAACCTAATTCCATTCGGTTAAAGGTATGAATACCATCTTTTAAATTAGTATAACCAATGGTTTGTTTGGGTAAACTATCACTCTTGAATAATTTTGGGTCTAAAAAATGTTTTTTGGTATATAAACTTCTCCAAAAAACAGGGAGGCATATGTTGACACCCAAAATTTATATCCAGGCAAAACCCGAAGTTTCAGTTTATCAAACTGGAAGTTTCGGTTTCAGCAGCCTCACTATGGCAAAAATGGCTAAGTCCTCACTGAAATGTCCGGCATGTCACCGAAGTATCTGGCAAGCCTCCTTTGGAATCGAGGCTTCGGCCACCGGAGTATTCGGCCATTTGCCGGAGGGTCCAAACCTGGAAGTTCTGGCATGTTCAAACAAGAAGTTTTGATTTTGGCAGGCTCACCAGGAGTAAAATTGTCTACATCAATACTAACTCTAATTCTTTTACAAGTTTGGTGTTTAGATATGTTTTCAGGTTACAAATGGGCATTTTGACCAATTTGCATAGAAGAAACCAAAAGTGACTAAAAATAGAAGAAGATGAAGCCCAATTCCTGATTTGAAGTTTTCAAGATGTAGCTCTCATCAAAACGATCGAAATGGATATATGGATGATCTAATTTGGAGCCCGTACGAGAAAGTTACAGACTTTTCAAAATGCACACAGCTACAAAACCGGAAGTTCCGATTTTGTAAACCAGAAGTTCTGGTTTTGCTTATTTGCACCCTCGAGGAAACCGGAAAGTTGCGGTTTCGGATTCCGAAAGTTTCAGTTTTGCCTGTTTTTCAAAAAATGTTTCAAATTTGTTTTTTTGCTGATTTGCTGGAGTTTCTGCCTCTCCACAGGATAAGTCCACCCTCTTTATATAAAGAGAGTGCCACGGCTGATTGAGGGACAACAATAACATCTTCCATCGTACTTTTACATTTTTACCTCTTAACTAGTTCTCTTTCTACTTTCATATGCTATTCATCCACGTGTCTGCACGACCAGAGATGGCATCCTAGTGCCTGCCGGCCGACTTTGGGCACGTCCGACAACGCTCTTCTTCACGAAAGCGCGTTACATTTTTACCTCTTAAATCCTAGTTCTCTTTCTACTTTCATATGCTATTCATCCACGTGTCTGCACTACCAGAGATGGCATCTTAGTGCCTGCCGGCCTTGGCACGTCCGACGACGCTCTTCTTCACGAAAGCGCGTTGTTTATCTTTTTGCTAGTCTACCCGTAAACCTAGCCATTTTTCACAGCGAAATCGTGAGATCTATCCTTTTCTCGAACCGATCAAAAAAACTGAAAGTTTCGATTCGTCAAATTGAAAATTTTGATTTTAACAGATTATTCTTTGCGTATAACTTAATACTCTCGGTGCATTGACCCGGAGCTTTTTGGCGTCTAGGCAAACAAGGTTTGATGTGGTTGCTTCATCGCCACTCGTCATTGTGCCACCAAACGAAAAAGGGTTGTTGCCTGATACTGGTAACTTGCTGATGTTGTGCGACATTTTTATGAGTTTTTTTTTTCGCAGAGATAGCCGGAGCAGCCAAAGCAGCCGGCGCCATTTGGAGGCGTCTCGGTTCAAAATCGCGAGATCCAGCCTCCATCTGAGTCCTTACCAACTGCTGCTCTCACCACTCCTCGAGCAGCTCGACGCCGGCCGGCGAGGCGATGGCGGCGGCGCAACCGAAGCCAGGCAAGCGGCTTGGCGGCATGGCGGAGGCCCTTGCCATCGCCGCCGACCTCGGGTTCCCGGCCCCTCCCCCGCAGGTTCGTCGCCGCCTCCCCGCGCGCTCTCTCTCTCGCGATCCGTTGTCGCCGGAGAATCCCGCCTCCGCTGCGTTCCCTGTCTACGCTAGATCCAACCTGGATGTTGGATCCCGATTCGTTCTGTAGTAGACTGTAGGATTCGCTTTGTCGTAGGATCGAGGTGCTTTTGACTGGATTCTGAAATGTAGGTTTAGCGGTGACGTAATTGAGGGTAGCATTGCAATTTTGGGTGATTTGTATTTGGGGTCAGTGGAGTGAGGATTGGAGCAACAGGTGCGCTGTGCTCCACGGTTTTGTTACCGCGATTTTTGTTCTGCTCTTATGGAAGGAATCCTGCTCACTTGAGGCTAGATCTAGATGCGATCACATGGAAAATCGTGAGGTTCAGTAGCTGTGCCAATGTCGTGCTATATCAATTCTGTTTATCTTGGTTTGATGCCATGGAATTTAGTGTTTTATGCTGCAAACACTGCTGTGTGTTGTATTCTTGCAAAGGTGAGCTCGTTTCAGTGAGCTTTTCAGATTTCGCTAAGCATGGTACTCCTAATTCAATGGATGTTTTTCGGAAGTCATAAATACTCATCTATTTGTCTTTCTCGTTGCAGGAGGATCAGGGCAGCATGGACAAAAGTGATGATTTGGTGAAGGTCTTGAGGGAGCTGACTGTCGTGCAGAGAAACATCGCTAACCTGCAAGTGGAGCTGCAAGGAAGAAAGGTAATGAACTGATATCCAGTTGCTAGGCTCTCTGTCTTTACCAGTTTAAAAAAAGCGGAGGAACTATGCGAGCGGTCGGGCAACGCCTGACGCCTAGGCATTCCTAAGCGACACGCCGACACTTAGGCGGTTTTTTGTACTTATGGCTAATAAACACAAAAAGATAGAGAAAATAAGGAAAACATTGCATATAAGCACATAATTTTTCAAAAAAATAGGGGAAGGTGGTTAATTGATAACTTACTTGAAAGCGAAGTGGTGGAGCTCTGCGTAGCACCTAGGCTTCCGCTTTTTAAAACACTGCTATTGTCTTACGTTCTCAGATCCTAATAGCGTTGATTCTATGTTGATGCTGTGCCATGTTACGTCAGCCAGCTTTGGCATAATTATCATCTTTTATACAGCAGAACTATACTATCTGGTTACTCGTGAAAGGATTTTTCTAGTGAGATGAGTCATCATGGTTGATTACAACATTTTGGATAAACATTTATTAGTATTGTATATGTGCATTTTTGTTTTAAAAAAAAGTACTGTATATCTGCATTTTGATTATTTATGATGATGAGCATTTTGGCTTAAATACCAATGATTTATTCTCTATGCTTAATTAGAAATGAATTACATCTCATGATAGCTTTGTAGATATTCACGCTTGCTGGAACTAAACTTGATTTTAGAAAAATGAACAAAATGGTCGTTTCTCCTGAAGAGCCAAAGGCCTTGTTTGGGAATGATTCTCTCAGCCACGCTTAGATTATAAGCTAAGCGACGATTTTCTCGCTTCTCGCTTTTCGCTTATCGTAGTTCAAATCTCTAAAGCGGCGGCCAGGAAATGCGAGAATAAGCGGGGCGTTTGGTGGAATTGTCGCTTATTTTGACGGATAAGCCGCTTATAAGCGGAACCAACTAGGACCAAAGTCTAGAGGTTTTTGATTCAGAAAATTGATGATATATAAAAATTATGACAATGTTTATGTTCTTTCGGAACGTAGATTCAGAGCAAGGGAATATGGTGCTGATCTATATTTATTTATTTTTTGTTAAGACTCATAAAATTACAGTATTACTTTCTCAATAGTGCCACATAGATTACCTACATCTTTGTGCTTTCACGCTGTGGTGCTGTCATTGCTCTGTAATAATTTTTTTTAATTCAACAGGATGATAAAAACATTGCTCATTTAACTCATGTTAGTGAGATGGAAAAGAAGTGTGAATCATTGGCCAGAATTACTACAATTTTGAAAGATGTTATTCAGAACAAGGTAATGGAAATTCAAATTTTTAGAATATTTTCTTTTCTTGTCCTTTAACTTATTTTTGTTATTCTCCGTTATCTGGATCATATCATGGAAAACTTTGTTTCTGTAATGTGGTATGTGCATTGCCAATTGTACGATATTTTAACATCTGAAACTGCAACTCTTTTCTGTCAGGACCGCATTATTGCTCGGTTGCAACAACCTTACTCTCTTGATTGCATTCCTGTTGAAGCTGAATACCAGGTAACTTTTTCTTATGTTGTTGACCATTTTTTCCTATGCCATCAACAAGAATTTTAGCTTATTAAGGACATATGTGATTCTTTGAGTGGATCATGTTTTTCCTGATCGCTATGCTATATTCCTTCCAGAAACAATTTTCAGAGCTACTTCTGAAAGCTGCAAGTGACTATGGGGCGTTGACAACATCAGTCGGTGATTTCCAGTGGAGTCAAAACTTTAGAGAGTCACCAGCTATCTGGGCGGTAAGCTGGAAGTTCTCTTCAAATCAATTATATTATGCTTTCATAACAATTTCTGCTGGAAAATACCTTCAACTTGGGACATACAGTATCATATCAGTATCAGGTGTGGGAATGACAAATAATGTAAAATGCCTTTTCAGTTGATATATAATTGTACTCTTGTGCATTTTGACTTGAGAGCCTTGAAAAATTTAAATTATGGTTGTAAGTGTGGGGTCTCTTTCATTATGTTTGGCTCAATATCTGTTGTATTTTGTGAAGGAAATGTTGCGGCCGATACCTGCTGCACTTGCTTCCTGCACCCGCTTCTTTGAGGCTATGTCTGCGATGAGGGAATCCTTTTCAACCCTTCAGAAACTGCGTGTTGGACATTCTTCTGTGTCAATGACCCCAGGTGGCTCCAGCGATGGTTCAAAGTATGTGACCCCACCGCCTCAGTGGAGAGATGGCGCCATGCTTGATAGCTGGAAGCAGATGGAGGACACCAATGCTGAGGGAGATGGCATCGACCATAGGAGGTTGTCATGGCCTTCCTCCCTTAAGGGGGACCCATAGGCCATAGATCAAACATCAACTTATGTTTACATGCTGTATAAATAGGATTTCATCTGTTTAGTTGTATCTGATTCTATATACACTCTGTCCGATCACTTGCTTCCATACGGTGATCGACTTGAGTGAAAAGTGATACTACAATCATTTTAAGTTTGTTGCAAAAGTGGATCTTTTCTGTACAAGTTGATGTTATGCTTTATACACCTGATTGTGAAGGATCAAAAACATGATTTCACCTGGAATCCTGACAACTGGGTTCATCTCTGGATGGATTACAAGTAGAACGCAGAATGTGGTATGCATGTAAAGATGTGTTATCTGTCATTTTTCTGCTGGAATACGTAAGCATTAGTTTGCTGAAGTAGCCAAATTACTCTAAGACTAAGAGCTGGCCTTGTTTTAGTAGTATTAGATAAGAGGCACCTCAACCTAATTCAATATAAGATCTTGTAGCTAAATTTGTTCATAATTGTGTTCAATACTTCCATGACACACAATAACCCTGATGAGTACAATTACGTCTGATACAGTTTACATGCTTCAACGAATTATAAAGGGGGATATATTTGCAGTTCAGACTAATAGCATCACCATTAGCAGCATATAATCACCGTCCCTCGTCGACACCTCCAGTGACCGCCGGCGAAGGCGTGAGAGGCACAACCGCGTCCCTCTGCTCGCTGAACTCGCCCGTCGTATCGCCGGAGCAGTCAGTGGCAACGTAGCTGGTGTTCCCGCCCCGAAGCTGCCACTCGGTGATGTAGCTCGGCTTCGTCACAACCTCGGTCACCTCGAAGTCTCCGGTGAGCATCGCCACCACCCTCGACATCGGCGGGCGCTGGTGGGGCGAGCCCTGGGTGCAGAGGAGCGCGACGTGGATGACTCTGAGCGCCTCTTCGCTCTCGAATTCTTCTTCGAGCCTTGGGTCCAAGATGCCGAGTGCTTGTCCCTTTTCATAGAGCTCCCAGGCCTGCACACAACAGGAACGTCAGCTTGGTTGATGGTTCAGTGACCAGAAGCTTGACAAGAATGCACATAAGGATAATTGATTAGCTTATTAGTTATTACCCATTCAAAGAGATATATTCTATCTTCCTGCAGGGAATTGTCGGTGTTCGATCGACCGGCGACAGTCTCCAGTGTCACCACCCCGAATGCGAAGACGTCAGCCTTTTCAGTCAGGTGGCCTCTCATTGCATACTCAGGCGCCAGGTAGCCACTTACCAAAAGTCAGTCAGATGCAGTCAGATCAGGATGCAGGGCACACAACACACAATGACACTCAATGGTGAAATGGACTTACAATGTGCCAGCAATTTTGGTGCTGACATGAGTCTTCTCCTGATCGTACAGCTTGGCGAGCCCAAAATCAGAGATCTTGGGGGCGAGCTCAGCGTCAAGCAGAACGTTGCTCGCTTTGATGTCCCTGTGCACGATGCGCACGCTGGATTCCTCGTGAAGGTAAGCTAGGCCTCTAGCTATGCCCAAAATGATGTCGTAGCGTGTTGGCCAGTCGAGTCTCAAGCCGCTGTTCCCTGTGGATTCAGAAACGAACAGTTGAGAATGAAGATAAGCAGGTAGGTTGCCTGGTGATGAGCAGAAGTGTGCGCACCGAAGAGTGCTCGATCAAGACTTCGGTTCTCAAGATACTCGTAGACGAGTAGGGGCGTGTTGCTGTCGATGCAGCAACCATACAGTTTCACAAGGTTCCGGTGCTGGACTGCGGAAATTGTCGCTACCTCGGTCACAAACTGGCTTTTCCCTTGATGAGATGACTGAGAAAGTTGTTTCACAGCTATTACCCTTCCGTCAGGTAGCTTGCCCTACAGCGAGAGGATCAAAGTTTAAGTAGTGTATTTTTTCGGTATTGACATCTTTGTCGCCATTAAGCTGCATTCTGTACCAACATTCAGTAAGGATTTACTAGCTAAATTGTAGGAAACTGTCCAACCTTATAAACTGGCCCATATCCGCCTTCTCCAAGAATGTTTTGAGGGCTGAAATTGTCTGTGGCTAACTTCAATTCAGCATTACTGAAGACATTCGGTCTTCCTACCATGTTGTAAAGCTCTGTTTGTTTTAAAGAAAAACAATCATAAGGCAAAGAATTATAATGTCAGTTGTAAGATATGATCTGTGTGAATTATTCTATAGATATAACTGATACCTTCTTGCTGCAACGCTGCTCTTCTTCTTTTCCGAACCAACATAAATATTCCGACCAGGGCTGCTAGTCCGAACAAAAAAGCGCCTATCACTATTCCAGAAATTGCACCTGCTTTACTTTTCTTTTTGGGAACGCCATTTCGCACAGTTGGAGTAAAGTCTGCAAAACGGTTCCATAGATTTGAGGTGAATAATATGTATTTTCAGGAACATTTGGAGTCTTTATATAATCATTTGTGTGAGCCATACTTGGTGTCACAGTTAATGCAGATATCATTGGTCCGTAGTATCCTTGAGTAGGAATGCAACAAGTTCCCTTGCCAGCCCAGAAAAGATGGATCTCAAGGAAGTTTTTGGATACAGTTGCATTGTATTTCTTATACACTGCAGTATAAGACTTTCCACCAGCGGTCTTCCTTATGTCAAAATTCTTTTCTTTCATATCACCCTGTAAAAATGCCAAGTCAGATAGAGAGTTCTCTCGGTTAGAAAACAGTTAGCTTCCATGAGGATTATTTTACGATGCACATGATATGTACCTGCACATATATGTCAAAAACTCTTCTTCCTATGCTTTGCCACGTCTGTGAGTCTGGATACGCAAACTCTGCAAACTGAAGGTCAACAGTGTAATTCCCATTCTCAAGTCCAATGCCATAATATCTCAGTGACGATGGTGACATCCTTGCAGTCTGAAATAGTTCTGAATCCAGTGCATTCTGGAACTGGTGGGAGCTGTAAATTACGTAACTTCCATTTGGGGCCTCGTTAAATTTTCCGACATTGCTAACTCCCCATCTTGTTTGGCCTGTAACATAGTATGATGCAGCTCCAAGGTTTGTAGGATCGATTTCATACATGGTATTATCTGAGCCTCTCATAGATCTGTTACTACCACAATCCACCGCAAAGGAATAATCTGCAATTATGTTGTGCAAAAAATGTAACCTTCAATAAGGATGACAAAATTGTATAACTACCATAAATGGTGAATATAGAAGGGAAAAAAACTTACATTCTGGTGAACCACGGAAACAAGGAGTATCTTGCTGTAGACAGTTCAGGCCTGAAGGTAAAAGGCTGTGCATTGAAAACTAAGTTATAAGAAAGTTGATTGAAAGCAAACTCTGGGAAGGTGTAACTATATTTAATACCTACTAGTACCTGTTGTTACTGCTACCAAGAACGAAGTTGTTTGCCACCAAATTCCTTGTAGAAAAACGTTATGATTTGTCAACATATAAATATAATCTTGCTGACATAATAATTTTTCCTTGGCATGACAAATCTCAGAAATTTGAACTTACAATTGCAAATTGTTATTGGTAGCCCAAGAAGGAAAGCTACCCGAGAGCTGGTTGTAAGAAAAGTCCCTGCAAATAATCTAAAAATTTACTACAAATATAGCGGATGCATCATTGTAATACATAAATTTCTCTTATATTGCCCTATCGAATTGCCAGACATACAAATTGTTCAATGAAGGGCTTTTTGCAGTTGGCAGGCTTCCTGAAAGGCTATTATTGCCTAGAAACCTGAGGTAAAATTTGAGAGAAAAACCATGTAACTTTAAACTTAGGATATTTTTGCATCGTGGAAATAATCTCCTCAAAGAAATCCTTACAAGAATCCAAGATTTTGCAGATTCAGGATGGATTGAGGAATTTGGCCAGTGATATTGTTAAAACTCAGGTCCCTATGTCATACAAGACAGGAATGTTACTTCAACAGTATCCCTTTGAAACGAAACCAATATAGACAGAGAAGATAGAACCATTCAAAACAATAGACTCACAGCAAGTTTAATCCTGCAAGCTTAGAAAAATTTACTGTTGCAAGATTATAAGATATCCTGCAGTTCCTCAATATTCTGCAGAAAGTATTTAACTCAGGAAGTCAATAAGCCACAACTTTGCCAAGATGTAAAACTGTATGTTCAATACTGAAAAAAGAATGTAGCATACAGGACATTCAAAGCTGTCAGATTACTGATAAAATCCAATGAAGAGCTTCCATTTACAAGATCACCAATCCGTCTGCACACGAGAATTTGTAAAGGTATCAATTTCCTAAACAAGTTTGGCTTCTCGACCATCAAGGAAACAGTAGCACAAAAAATCCTTACAGGCTTGTCAATTTCGTTAGATTGGACAGACTTGCGGGGATTGGACCTTGAAAAGAATTTCCTTGGAACCTCCTACAAGTTCATAATTTTAATCCATATTACACCGGGTGATTTGAAGTCCTATTTATCAATACGACGTAAAAGTAACTTTTACATGTCAGGACACGTATATCGGTTTGATTTTTTTCACAAGTGAATGTATCAAACAATTACTTTGCACATGGAAAAAGGATACATGCTGGAAGCTCCTAGCCTCCTACTATAGAGCATTTCCTTGTTAAAAACTACTGTATAGCAACCATGTGAAGCAATATCTAAGGAATCTTACAAATCTTCCAGATTAGTTAAGCTCCCAAGGTAATCAGGTATTTTCCCAGTGAAATCGTTGTCCGAAGCCCACCTGAACACACAAGAAAAGTTCTGAAGTTAAGCGTGTGACATCACAAGGGAGATGAATAGCTGTGGCTGTGGTCTTGAGCATACAGGATCTTTAATTTCGTAAGTTTTGAGAAAGATGAAGGGAATGGACCACTGAATCCCGAGCTATCAAAGTATCTGCATTTGAAAATATAAGAAAATCAGCTGTCATTGAAAGATTGATCCTAAATAAGTTATTCAGAAGTCAAGTTTTGCAACTCAAAAATTGTACTTTACATTTGTTCAAGTTTGACCAAGTTTCCCAGTTCTTCAGGAAGTTCGCCAGTAAAATTGTTCAAGCTAATGCCCCTGAAAGAAACAATTAGATAGTTCATACAACAATTGTACATAGGGATTCGATTCTGTCAGCTCAAAATAGGTGTATTTTGGGTCGATGAGTCCCCTGACCAACAAGATTCACTGACTGAGCTCAGTTAAACATATGAAACACCATGCAAAAAGGGAAATAAAATCGACATACAAGATAACATTTAAGCATGTATGATTTTTCTCATATTACTGAATCATAGCCCAATTTTGGACAGGAGTGCAAGAGTATGTTTCATGTTGAACATTAGTAGATAAAGTGAGCAGAAGAGACTTCTTACAGGGAAATGAGATTCGTGAGATTCCCTAACTCTTTTGGAAGTGTTCCAGATAGTGGATTGATCGCCAGGGACCTTGTGACATTTTTTTAAAAAAGAAGTTAAGACGAAACAATAACCAGTAGAATGTTTACACTAAGAATCTGAAATTGAGAACTCTTACAAGTACTGCATGGCAGTAAATTGTCCAATGAATGATGGTATAGGGCCAGTCAAATAATTTTGCATCAGGTCCCTGAAACGACATCAAAACCAACAAGGTAATAAGCCAACTACAGAAAAAAAAAATTCGTCAGCTGAAGTGAGAATTCAAAAACATAGAGTTGACTTATATATCTACAATTTGTTTATAGTGATTCGTTTAGACAAACAAAATTGAATTGATAAAAGTCAGATAGCATACAGATTATTCAGGTAGGTCAGGTTCTGCAGCTCGGTGGGTATTTGACCGACAACATTCAACGCGTATACTCTCCTGCACACATGGACTTCATGTCATAAAAATCCCTCCAATATAGTAAAATAAAAAAAGCAGAACTATTGACTCTTCCCGTGCTCAAGCCTCAAACCAACAGAAAGAGTGAAAGACATCGCGCGCGTGACGCAAGATCCTCGTAGGCATTTCGTCGAGCATATATGCCCAGAACAGGAAGAGGGAAAGGAACGTACAGCTTGGTGATGTGGCAGACGGTGGAGGTGTTGTAGGAGCAATCGCACTTGATGGCCGGGTTGATGTTGGGGTCGCTGCCGACCTCGGAGGCGTCGAGGGCGAAGCCGCTGCACGGCTCGCCGCTGATATTCCACGCTGGCGACGCGCGCAGGCCCCATCTCCCGAGGATCGTGTTCAGCGCCGCCACTGCGAGTCGCAGTTGAATCAGGATTGGAATGGATGAACCCACGAAAAACTTCGCTAAACTATCTAAGCCATCCTGCACAGAATTGAGCCGCCGTTTCAGGCGCTTGCTCTCTGGCGCGCGCATGTGAACGGTATTATCAATCATGTGGAAAAATGAAAACCTCTGACACCTTCCAATCGGAACTGAGCCACAGCGAAATTCAACTGTTTAAGTTGTTATCATTAGTAAAACAAATTTAGTTTATTTTTAAACTAGATTTATTGTTCTAACAACAACAACAATTTAAAAACGAATAAGAGAGTGTAATTCATCAAGTGCAATTCGATTATTCTTCCCGTAGTGAAAACAAATTCGCTTTCAAAGCGACAGCGACCAACGTTTCTCAACAAAACTTTTGGTGTTCCAAAGGATCTTTTTTCTAAGAAAACTATCAATCAGCCGCTGAGTTAAAACACTCGTAGACTGTAGTCGCACTAGTTACTAGTGTTACCTTCGATTGGATCGGTTCTTGGTGCTTGCTGAACCTGAGCTACACCAGCAAGAAGCAACGAGCACGCAAGGAACAGCAGCCACACCACCAGCTCTTGGCCATGGCCGCTGCTGCGTCTGCAACCCATCTCTCTCTCTCTCTCTCTCTCTCTCTCTCTCTCTCTCTAATCGAAGCTCTTTAAAAGCTCATCAGTGGCTTGCAAACTGCAGGCAGCAAGAATACGATGCAATGCAACTGGTCTGTAGAACGAGCAACCACTGTTACAAAGGCTGACCGGGCGAGCGCTACGCTTTTGTTCGTTCGGATCGTCGTCAAGTTGCGCAAGTATCAGTGCAGTCACAGTCATATCATCGTGCTAGGATTTTTTTTTCTATTGTTGACCATCAACTTCTTGAAATCGACAGTCAAGAAAAGAAAAAGGAAAAGGTTTGAGTTCAGACTAAACGTGTGTTTGGTTAAGAGCAGCTGTGAGCTGTAAAAAAGCAGCTGTAAAATATGAGCTGTGAGAAAGCTGAAAGCTGTTTGGTTGAAAGTAGTTGTGAGATTGTGAAACTGCAAGACAATTTATATGTAATATATATATATATATATATATATATATTATAATTATGTGATACATTATAATTATATTATATATAATTATATTATATATAATTATATTATATATAATTATAATTATATAATTACAATTATGTAATATACTTATAATTATATAATTATAATATATATAAATCGGTGCCCACAGCCGACAAAAGCAAGTCCAATGCTTTTACTTTTGTATTAGAATAAAGCTGCTTTCTAAAAAAAACTTTTATAAAAATTCACTTTTTAGTTAAAAGCTAAGGTAAACCAAACACACCCTAAGAACTACAAGTAGTTCCTCAACAGTTTTTTCAACCGCTTGAATATTACAACATCCAGGACCTACAATTGCAAGTGATTTGAGAGTTATCCTTCGAATGGAAACAAAAATAAAGACTGGTGCGGTCCATGTTTCAAAAGCCGTTGAAAGTTAATTAGTTTTCGACGAAACCAGTCTAGTTAGATTACTAAAATTGATTGAGTTTTGACAAAAAAAATAATTCATATCACCGTAGAAAAAAAATTGTTTCGATTGTTGCTACTGCTAAACTGCTCGGTTTTTTTTACACTGTCCAAAACCGAGCAGTTTATGGCTTTTTAAACCGATGTGTGATTTTGCGCGCGTCTCTGAGGCCGTGGTTGGTGAGGCCTTGAGTGACATGTCGCTGATGGCAGCAGCAGCCACTTGACCTAATCTGAACACACGATCCTTGTCACTGCAGTACGGACACGGACAGTGATATTCCCCACTTGGCCTGCTAAAAAACCTCACGAGGGTACACAGTGGCAAACGAAACGACCCTTTTAATGTCACGAAGGTACAGTATAGGTCAAATTGTACGACACTCTTTCTACGACACTGCTAAATCAAAATTGTGCGACACTTTTTATATGACACTGCTGTAAACAGTAATCAATATCGGTTCGTAGAAATCGATACTGAATCAAATTATCAGTGTCGGTCAAATGATATCATTTAGCTGACACTGATAGCAACGTTTTCAGTATCGGTCAGGATGACGACAGTGTGACCGACACTTGTCGACTGGCGTGATATCATCTGACCGATACTAGTAACAACAACAGTAATGTCGGAGGCATGATATCATCTAACCGACACTGTTATTAGTTACACCAGTGTCGCTTTGTTGACGCCATTCGACCGACACTATCATTTCCACTGTCGTTTGGGTTATGTTGACGTCATGCAACCGACATTGCTCTCACTGCCAACAGTGTTGGTCTCAAGGATGTCAATTTTGCCGACATTGTTTAGATGACTCTCATGTCATATATTTTGATGTCACATGGACGAAACTACTTCCTGGATCAGAGGTGTTGGTTTCTATGACGTCACATAACCGACATTTTCATATATTTAATAAGAGACATCTGAATAACACAAATCAAATGCAAATAACAGATTAATAAAATATATTGACAGAGACAATGTATTCAGAAAGTGAATGTTTAGGGTTACATATGTACACAAGTTCATCCAATGCAGCAGCTTAATTTACACATATACATAAATATACATACTTCACATTGAACTAACAACTAAAATTTTATTTGCTCGGCCAATTTCGGTCTTGTTCATTAATTCTCTTCTGCCCAGCCTCAAAGTTTTGCCGAATTAATTCAGAATTGTTATATTTCCCTCACCAATGAGAAAGTTCGTCGTGTCTTGCCACATCACCTAATGGGTCAAAATATTTACCCATTGGATAAATAAACTAATGCATCATGAAGAAGATCATACGAGATGCAATGTCATAGAGTGTGGCTTCATCATATTGGTTTTCTTGCATTTGCAAATGCATATAACAATATTAGTAAAACTGCAAGTACTTACATTTTTTCATACATAATTTTCCTTAGGTAATGTCCTGTGTTTTTCAGAGGCAGCTTCTATATATTTGCACACATAATAGCCACAATGCACACTGCCAGGAGCTTGTTTTGCATACTTTGGTAACAAAATGAAAATGCTAAAAGTCTCAAAGATATAGACAAAAATATAGTGATATAGATTATTGAATTATGGAGTAATAGTATCGGAAAATGTGTTTTGTACGATAATTTTTCTTTCCGTTTTGCATGGTGTTTTCCTCTAAGCTCGATGTTGAATCGATAAGCGCTGTCACCGATAAGAAATATTGTATCATGATTATGAATATCAGATCATTAAAAAATTAAAATGATATTAGAGGTCATTACGCATTAAGGACTTGCAAGAAATCGTTGTAGGTGCTCCTCTCACGATTAAGAGAGTCAAATACCCAAGCCTTCTCTAATTTTGAATATATCATGAAAGCAATCCAATGATCGCTATTATAAAAGTACACTTAATCATGTTAGTGTTTGAATTTATTAGTCAAAAGTAGGGTTAAGTAAGTGATAAAGGAAAGCATACTCACTCAAAGTTATAAGGAGCCATGATGCACTCTTTGTTCCCCCAAATTGTATATGGCCCTACCTATGTAAGCTGCTACAACATTTCTACCATTTTCGACCATCAAATTATGGTACGCCTTTTGGTCATTCTTCCTCTTGCCCTTCAAGTCAGGATGGTTCACAGGGACGTTGATCGCTGATTGCCTTATTGCTGTTGGGTTAAGGTACTCGACTTTCTTATCCGCACCACAGTGGAAGCACATTATAAAAACATGAAATAATATATAGTCAATTATGGTGTTAATTAATAGTATGACTAATTATAAGGTTATTATTGTTCGAAACATTTACATGCACCATACGGTTATGAGAGTGGCATCCAATCTATGAAGTCGATAAAGAGTATGTATGTCTTCAAATGACACATTTAGATCCATTGGCACAGTGCTAAAAAGTTTCTCAAGAATCTTAACTTGGATACACTGAGCAACTTTAGAACATGCTTTTAAGTATCACCTGTGAAATCTAAACATTATCCAGTCCTTCTCATTAAACATACGGCTCGATAATAGTGGCCTGCCATGTTCGAACTCAGAAAAATCATCCTCTATAAGATCTCAAGATCCTTCAGAAAGACCCTCGGGCACCAGAGGTGTGTGTTTCACCAGTTCTTTTTTCTCATAGGTGTACGGTTCTTTCATAACCTTGAGGAACGTTTGAACTGTAAAAAAAATATTAATGTGTGTTCTACACTTTAGCGGTTAACATACTAGTTAATAGAAGGTGCTGACCTATACTCTCGCTAGATGTTGAGTCCGTAGCACGTGTCGGTTGAGGCGTAGGGAGGTCATCAATAGACTTCTTAGCAACACCCTCGTCCTCATGTGTCTCGAGAGGCAGAGAGGGTCCATGATAAGTCCCTCAGCAGCAGCTTCATGCTCATGCCTCTCGGGAGGCGGAGAGGGCCCATGAGAGGCCCCTCAGCAACAGCAGCCTCATCCTCATGTCTCTAAGGAGGCGGAGGGGGGATCCATGATAGGCTCGTCAGCATTATCACCTTCATTCTCATGTCTCTTGAGAGGCGAAGGGGGCCCATGAGAGGCCTCTCAGCATCAGCACCTTCATTCTCTTGTGTTGGAGAAGACCGAGGTGAAAGTGCTGGAGTAGCTCGAGACATTGGTGTCATTTCAACCGCAGATTGCAAAATAATATCTCATCGGTGCCAAAGGACAAAATTATTAACTGCATCTCTCAGAGTGTCAATCCCTTCTTTCTCATCAGGATAATCGAGACCAAAATCAAGATACTTGCCATCTACTACCTTGATTAGTTGCACCTCGACACACTCTGGTGGAATAGATACAGTATAAAATGTACGACCAGGCATTGCAATGCCTTCTGCAACTTTGATGCTCTTTTTCCTACCAAGAGCCATATTCAATGAGCAAGGAGTATTCTCGATTATATCATCCACTGGGTACTTAGTGGCCGGTTCAGGCGCGGACCCATGGCTGCTTGGAGGCAGGTTTTCAATAGTTGGAGTAGTCTCGATGTTGTCATTGACACTGATTCGGACATCCGGTACAACAAATGGTTGAACGAAATGTGGATTTTCTTTGAGAAATTGGAAGAAGTTTTCTTTCCACTTCTCATGTTCATCATCCTTGTTGGGTGGATCACACTTCTTGTAGCTGCTCACGTCATTCGAGAACCCTAATTTCCACGCAGCCATTGAAGAGACGGCTCGTGTACAACCTCAATGTTCCTCATTTCTCAGGGCAACAGTAAGCTGGTCTCTTTCCCTCTTTGGCCGGTGCCTTCCTTCTCTTTTGCAGCTAGCTCCTTGGCTTTTTGTATAACTTCACTAATATTTGAGCTTTTAGGAATCAATTGCACATCATCAATTGACTTGGATCGACCCAAGATCCAGTTTCGAGTGCGTTCACTGCAACCTTCTAGTGGGTCCAGTATCCCAGCTTCTCGATCCTGTTGTTTTTTTAGCCTCCACCTTTTGATTTTAGCTGCATATCCAACTGGATCGAGATATGGACACATCTTGTTCTTTTTACTTAAAAGACTCGCTGCTCTTTAAAGCATTTTCAGATGTCATCTTCTAAACAAATGCTTTCCAATCATCAGGTGTGATGAAACTGAACTTGTTGAATGGTGTCAGACCCTTACAAACATATTCCTTATTAAGGGTCGTCTTAAATGTCCGAAAGGAACTTCTCATTGTGTAGAGAGAAGCCTTTTTTTGCACGGTCAAGACAATCTGTGGGGAAAAAGTACTTTGCGCACAAGTTGTCTCATAATTCATTCTATTTCAGGACACTACACCAATCATGAAATGTAATCCTAACTTTTTCTCTTACTAAGACACCACAATCATTACACCATTTTGCATTGATTCCTTCTGGCTCCACAGGCGGCCCCACATTGGTCGACAGCTTCTACAGCAAAAATTCTAGCATGTAGCTTATTGGCTTTTCTGGAACCATCCTTTCATGTCTTGTGTGAAGTGGATGATGTGGAGGCGACTGTGTCCTCCGTCGGCAGTGTCGCTTCTTCTTCATCAGTGAAATTAAGTGGTCTAGTGCTTCGAGCGGGAATATGCTACGAAGGATAGAGTTATATAAGGCATTTCTGTTTGAGTTAAAATAAATAGTGTTAATTTGACTATCAAATACCTCATCGGTTGGATTGTGATTGGGGTCTTCTTGTGGTAAGCGCTGCCTTTTTGCTCACGGAGGATAGGGAAGGGAAGGTTCCTCAAAAGATGAGCTACTTTAGCTTTTGGGAGAAGAGTATAGAGATTGTGCACCAACTTCCTCCATTGTAGAGATTGTGTACTTAAAAATAGAAAAATATATATTATTGTATCTGAATGGATATTGAAAAGAAGAGGGTACAGGTGTCATATATATTAGAGTCGATTAGAGTAGTGTCGGTCAAAGATGATGTCAGAAATACCGACACTATACGGTAACAGTGTCGGTCGCTGATGTCATCAAACCAACATTGTTATTCACACAACAATTTCACAGTATTCGCACAGGAATTTCACAGGAATCACATCAAATTCACAGCAGAAACATATGAATCAGCAATTTTACCTTTCTGCCAAAGAAAATCTTACAATGTATCCATAAACTAAACAATAATATGTATATACATAAAAAATGTCATATAGCATTTCGAAGCCACAAGAATTGAGAGGAACAATGGTGGGAGGGGATGCGACTTACAGTTTGCAGATTGCCAGAATGGGGGACGAGAGGCGGCTTACCGAGAAAGAATGGGTGAGGGTATTTACATTAGGGTTCCAAAGTGGGTGAGGGGAGAGGAGACGACAGCCAGGAGACTGGAGCCGTAGCAGGAAACGCAGTGGGCTCCGAGGTCGGAGGCAAACATGCAGCCGAATGTCGGAGGACGACGCGCAGCCGTGACCGGTGTCGGAGCCAAGGAGAACGATCAACTGGCCGCGGCCGGTGTCGGAGTAGCAACGACGGGAGCGACGGCGACGGGTTTAGGGTTCGCAAAAAATTTGGCAGCGTAACGGCGTCGCGCGAGAATGAAAAGGCCATCAGGTTTAGTGTGGAACGAAGCGACAGGGCCTGCTTATATAGTAAGAGTAACAATGTCAGACACCATAACGTTACGGTAATCGACACTACAAAAACTGCTAATAAGATTAACAATTGCTTTACTATTTTATTTCTCGACGTATATAATGAATTTTGATCTATAATTTGATTTTACTAAATTGCATTGTGTAAGTAACCTGTCAAATTTTTGTTTGAAATTTTTTGAGTCTTTCCATAAAGTTTTTAGTTCAAATGGAACTATAGATTACCAATCATATGGCACTATACGTTATGAGTAAAAAAATGTTGAATGTAGGTCAAAAGTGATTACAAAATTTATAAAAAACATTCTAATAATGAAATAGTAATGCTTATCACCAAGAAAACATTGTGCAAGATAATGGAACATTTGGCATTAAAAAAATTTGAAATAATTTAAGTTATGTTTGCTGGGTGATGTTGTAAATTCAGTCAAGCCAACCGAAACTACAAAACTAAAAGACCGACACTGTTGTACTTCAATGTCAGTCACGGCTCATTTCAGCTTGCCCGACACTGTTAACAAGTTTAACAATTTCTTTAATGTTTCTTTTCTCGACGTATATAATGAATTTTGATCTGCAATTTGATTTTACTATATTACATTGTGTAAGTAACCTCTCAAATTTCTGTTTGAAATTTTTTGAGTCTTTTCATGAAATTTTTAGTTCAAATGGAATTATAGGTTACCAATCATATGGCACTATACGTTATAAGTACAAGAACATGTTGAATGTAGGTTGAAAGTGATTAAAAAATTTATAAAAAAATACATTCTAAAATGAAATAAAAATGCTTATCATCTACTAGAAAACATTGTGCAAAATAATGAAACTTTTCGTGCTTAGAAACATTGAAATGTTTGAAGTTATGTTTAATGAGTGATGTTGTAATTTTGGTCAGGCAGCTACCGACACTATGGTTGTAACTCACCGACACTGTTGTCCTTGTAATGTCGGTTATTTGTGATGTCAAGTCGACCGACACTACTAGCTAAACCCTAGTCATTCTCGCCTATATATATGTATCTCGCCCCTTGCTTCTCAACCGTCAGCACACCGCGGCCCCTCAGCCGCCGCACGCTGCCCCTCCTGTCACGCCGCTGCTCCTCCTATCACGTCACGCGTATGGTCCTTCTTCAGTTGTTACTTATGATGCCCAGTCGCGCATGGGTAGCCTAGTGAGCATATACAAATTCTGTATTTTGCTTGTCAAATCTGTTTGCAACATCATTTGTTTACCGGATCTATTATTCTCATTTGATGCAGGTTTGTTAGATCAAGTTATTAGAGTTTATAGATTAGGGTTTATGGCAGTGAGTTCAGGACTTATTCTTAAGTTTGGTGTCCTGTAATCTCTGTCAATAGGGTTGACAGAGCCTGGAACGACAGGGGCCGCGTGTATCTAATGCTCAACCGCAGCGACATTCTCAGAGGACAGTACCTGTCACTCGTCTGGCTCGGACGCTCGAAAGGGAACGCAGAGATAAGTACAAGATGTAGGCTAGAAGAATAGAAATATCATGATACCAAAAGTGCAAAGGCGACGCATGCTAGATCTGGATGTTATTGATAAGCGTCTGCATACTCTTCACCTTGCAGTGGCCGACGCAAATTGAAGAGAATGTGGACGCTCATCCACAATGTCCAGATCTATCTTCAATTGCCCTTGCATTACTGGCATCATGACATTTTTACTATTTTTGTCTACATCTTGTACTTAATTTCTGCGTTCTCTTTCCGACGCGGCCCGAGCCAGATGAGTGATAGGTACCGGCCTCCGAGAACGTCACCGTCGTTGAGCAACAGATACACACGGCCCTTGCCGTTCCAGGCTCTGTCAACCCTTTTAAAGACATGTATTTGGAAAGATTTTGTTGCGTTCATCAAAGATTCTGAGATATGTTAATTGGTAGTACTCACTACTGTAATGTCGCTCAAAGATGACGTCAATATATTCGACCGACACTATTGCTATTTGTAATATCGGTTTCCACTGACGTCATATATGACCGACACTATTGCTAATTTTTGTTTGTACCGAAATGGCCCTTCCCCTTTCTTCTTCTATCCCCGCGCGCCGGCATCTTCTCCATTCTCGCTCGCTCTCCTGGTCATCCTCGTTCCCCATTGTTCGAATCTCGCTCGCTCTCCTGGTCATCTTGGTTCCCCATTGCATCTAGTTTGGATCGACGTTGAGGGTAAGTGGTGCGGGACCATGTCTCTTGCGTCTTCCCGTCGATCCATGTCAATGCATAGGGTTTCATCTAGCTCGGTGAAGGCTACGACGTCTCAGAGCCTGGCGACCAGCTTGGATGTGTGGCAACTCCTCCTGGTTGATTGTCCAAAGTGTGGAAAGCAGGTCATTAGGCTGCAGAGCAAGAAGGCCAACACGTACGGTGAATTTTTTCTTCAAATGCGAGGAGAATCAACAGGTGAGGTTTCAATTCTGCTCTAATTTGACTTACTTTAATGCACCTGTTCTTTAGAATACTTTGAATCTCATTGTAAGATGATCTAATGAGGTGCGGTTTTTATAAGTGGGAAAAGGACTATAGGAGATGGTTGGCTGCAAATGTGCAGCATGTTCAGGTTCCATCAGAGGAAGAACAGAAGAAAGCAATTGATTTGTCTGTGGAACTAGAAAACTTAAAACTTGAAATTGCGCAAATGACTTGTGAATTAACTGAGTTAAAGCATGTGATCGAGAAAGCTGAGCACAAAGATGAGGGCAGGAGTGCTAGCTGATGGAGTTTGTGTCATCACTGCTTTAGTTGGTTGTATGGTATGACTATTGATGGCAAACCTGTTAAAGTAGAAGAATGTGAGAAATGTATTATGTTTCAGACTCTTATTTCTGTTTGAATTATAAAATTGTGTCAATGTTGTTTGGTTAGCTGTTTCAGTGCCAAACATGTTTCAGTTCATTTTGAAGAAAAATAAAAGTAAGCTACGTTAATGTCGGTTTCTGCTGACGTCATAATTGACCGACACTATTTCTAATTGTAATGTCAGTTTCTGCTGACGTCATACTTGAACGACACTATTGTTCATTGTAATTTCGGTTTATGCTCACGTCATACTTGACCGACACCATTAGTGTTCATATTGACCGTCACACCATATTGACCGTCAAAACTCTCGGTCCCACTAGAAGGATCCAACTGGATGGTCTCTCAGTGGAAACTAGAGCGTCGGAAGATGAATCGCTCAATGAAAACTGGAGCGTCAGAAGGTGAATCGCTCAGTGGAAACTGGACCGTCACCCCAAGGGCTATAAAAGGGGTCGCAACATCTTTCAAACCATCTTCATTCTCATGTTCTCCATCTCATCTCTTTCGAACCATCTTCATCTTCGTCTCCAATGGCGTCTCAGAGAGTGCAAGAGCTTGAGAGACAGCATCAGGAGTCGGAGGCACGACTCGTCAAGATGCGGGTGTCCCTCGGGCTTCAAACCGACATGGCATCAGACATCTTCTAGAAAATGAACGGTGCTGTAATGAATCTAAAGCTGGGTCGTCTGGAGCTCCCTTTAGGCCAAGGGGGTCTCCTGCCTATTTCCTCCACGCCATGGCTCCTCTGAAAGGGATGATGAGTAGGCTCCCTGAGAAGATGGAGTCGGAGCGCCGTGGCGTGGCATAGACAGTTGCGGACCGCATACTGTCTGTGGTAAAGATATGCCAGCCTGACTTCCCCTTCGACACTCTAGTTCAGCTGGCGTCCCATCGCGACGTGGCGACCAGGGAGGCAGAGGCGACCATCAAGCGCTTCTCCACTGAGGTGGCCAAATGCAGCTGTTCAAGAGGAGGAGGAGGGGGAAGAGGACTTCGACATGGAGGACTGGGACATAGAAGACTAGCTATTATAAGTAGTAGTAGTAATTTTATAATTTTATAAATATTACGTTGACAAGTTATGTAAATTTATAAATATTATTAGTAGAAGTTAAAAGTGTAATCTCGGTTTGTTGTTTTAATATCGATTTCTGCTGACATAATACGTCACCGACACTGTTTCTCGTCGTAATATCAGTTTTCGTTGAGGTCATACAGAAGCGACACTATAACTCATTGTAATGTCGGTTTTCGCTGATGTCATACCCACCCGACACTATTTCTTGACATAACTTTAGTCTCTTCTTGACTATACTTGATAGTGTCTACTAACTTATAAGCTCTGGCTGTCTGTACGTAGATGTGAAAGTGTGTAAACTGTATGGCATGTTGGCACTTGATGTTGTGCATAACCTTCGTAATCTCCAGTGCGAACCTGGTCAAATCGTTGAACATTTTTTTATTATATAATAGAAATAAGTTATGTAAAATTATATTAGATATTCTGTCATTTTATAAATAATAATAGTAAAAGTTAAATATTATAAGATTCTTGCAGGTTTTGTAATTTTATAAAAAAAATTTACTGCAAGTTAAATATAAAAAGAGAGTACATGTATATGGATAGGTTTTTTAATTTAATAAATATTTTGGAAGAGAGAGAGTATTTTAGAACGGAGGCAATACAACAGTAACGTTTATATCGGTTTCTGCTGACGTCATACTTGACCGACACTATTGCTCATTGTACTTTAGTCCCATCTCGCTTATTCTTGCAAGTGTTGACCTATTTTTAAGATCGGGCATTCTGTCTGTGTCGAGAGAGCATGTAAACTGTATGTCTAGAATGTACGTTGTACGACCAGCAATGTGCAGTCTGGATATATTGTTGTACTTTTTTATATATTATATACAATATATGAGATAGCTGTGTTGTTCTGATCTACGACACCAAAAACCGACACTGCTAAAAGATACTAGTTTCAGTTATTCTCGACGTCAGCACGACCGACACGGATAGGTTAATTATCAACGTCAGTTTTTGTTAGATCATGTTTGTCCGATACTGTAGTGTTCCTTCGTAGTATCGGATGTGGATGAAGTAAACAATAACCGACACTAGTGTCGTGTTCTGTAGTATTAGTTGCTCGTGACGTCTACTGGCATCGATACTATTAAGTAATGTTAGCGATTAGTGTCATTTTTTAGGATGATGTCACTTGGGTCGGGTCATAACGTTGAGGGCCAACGGGACTTGTTAGTGTCGGCTGTTACATTTGATCGATATTGTTATAATTTTTTGAGTGACACCGTACCCTTATTTTGTATTAGTGTCAACTGGTCGGTGATGTCGGCTTGACACTCCATTGTTGTTGAATACGGAGTAACAATAATGGAGCTTACGTGATCACTCCTCGGTGAAAGACCGTGTAAATTGCTCACAGGATGAGAGTGCTAGAATTGAATTGGGATTATTACTACTTATTGATTGCATATTTGAATCGAACTTTTGTCATCTTGATCTAGTGTAACCAACGACTCCATGGTGATACTCCATTCAATTTTAACTGTCATTCTACCTCCATGGCACATGAGTCAGGGAACTGAAAAATATAAGATAGTACATAGAAAACCAAGAGAGATAAAAGCAAGATGGATTAGAAAGAGACCGTGACGTGAGAATCTTTTGTGGGACAAAAATTGAATAAAAATGATAACTAAAAGTGAATAGGAGTCAAGTCAAGCGATGTGGTATTAATTCGAATATAATCATTACTTTTGCCTGGAAATTAATTATACGATGATCGAGCATACGGAAATTTTAGCAAGGCCATCTGACGGGGAAAAGAAAGATGGGGCACAGGTCTCGTCTACGCTGATAGGAGCCCGTTTGATTTTGTCATTGACGTTGATGCTGCAACAACTGATGGTCCCGTGGCTATTTTTCAATTTTCAGTGCTGTAAACATCATCTCGAGCCTGTGCGACTAGCAGCTTGACTCAGCAAGCCACAAAAAATAAAATATGTAAATATTAGTTCTGAGTTTTTTCACCGGCGTTGATCCAACATTGGTTGGGTGGGCACGCCCGGCCCACTGGAACAGAAGCATGCAGCAAAAGGGGCGCTTGCAAACTTGTGAATTCGGTCCAATGTGGAAAATTGGCCCACTAGCGAGCACGCCACAAAATGGCCTTGGCGGACTACAACACACCCAACAGCTATTAGTTCTTAGATTCTTTGTATACTCTTTGATTTTAAAATATTAACACCGTTGATTTTTAACATTAATTTTAAATATTTATTTTATTCAATTTTTTTTAAAATTTTATTATTTTTGAATTTATCATTAGTTGAATTTAAATCACGAGTAATAATTTTACACATTGCAACAAATTTTTTGAATAAAACAAATGGTCAAAGTTGATGTTAAAAATAAACGGTGTCAATATTTTAAAACGAGTATTTCTTTAAGATATGTTATGGTGCTTGAGAGATACTACTAGAGATACATCTTCATACTTAATTAATTTCAGCTATTGATTTTTAAAAATTGGTACTGAATTCATCATTTTTTTACCAGACTCACTATGCATTTTGGTACATTTAATTAGGTACCTCTATTTTAACCATCAGACATTGTAACATCTCTCTTTATCACAACATACGGAACAAACCATATAGTACATACTTGGAACATTGCTTTTCATAGCTGGAATAAATATTTATTGAAGGTGAAACATTTTTATTGCTCAATAGAATATTTTTGTGAGCGCAAGGGAATGAAAAGGTCTTCAGTTGTTGGATCAATATCTAATGGCTAAGTCACCTGAGAAATAGAAAGACCAATTTTGTTTTGCCATGTAGATATGCAGTAAAACCTTTCCAGATAAAAAGTATAGTATAAACACATCCCGTAAGTTTACGTCGTCTTCTACATGTAGTGTGAATGACACGTAAAGATTGTAAGGTAAATTTACTTGTGCTATCTGTCCTCTCCTGTATCAGCACAAATCAAATCGTTAGACTTAACCTATTTACAACGAAGTCAACAGCTCACGCCATCGTCAGATCACCGCAGCTCATTTCTTTATGCATGATAGCAAAAACAAGACATTAATTAATATTTCATAAAAAATTAAGAATATACAATAAACAAATGGTTTCTTAATCATTTTTTTATTGTAACACTGAATAGATAGAGAACCTATTTGGTATGATCCTTGCAAAGGTAACGATAGGTACCTAGTGCAAGTGCAATACAATTTTCCATGCAGTATTGTGCTAGTACTGCATGTCATACAATTACATAAATACGCATCAAGTTTTCTCATTGCTAAAATAAGTCACATACGCATCAACAAAAAATTAAGATATCTGCGTCTCGGCTGCATCATGATTCATTATATCATCAAACCTGCACGCTCGGATCATTACTTCCGATGTTCATCACTACCTTCTCGCCGGCGGGCACGATCATGTCGATGTGGTAGAGTATCGGTATCACGGCCATGGAGCAGAGGCATGGCAACACGGGACCAAAGACCCAGAGCAGGAGCGGCGCGCCAGCGAAGAAGAACCTGTTCCCGGCGAAGCTGAGCAGGAACCCCCGGTCAAGGACGTCGGCGACGTAGTCCCTGGTGACCGTCGGAATGTTCAGGAGCGCGGCTGCTGGCGACGCCCCCGACGGCGGCGAGAGCGCGTTGATGAGAAACGCGGCCTGGTTGAGCGAGCAGATGGCGAGGGAGTGGCAGAGGAAGGCGAGGAGGAAGAAGAGCAGCAGCGCGCCGTACTTGAGCGCCGCCACGAACTCGCCGTGCGCGCCGAACACGGCGTCGCTGAACGTCCGCTTGATGGCGTAGGTGCTGCTCAGCACGGCCGCCACGCCAGTGCAGAAGAGGATGGACGTCGTCGCCACCAGCGTCGACCCCATGATCACGTTCCGGAGCGACTGCACCACCAGCACCGCCTTCTTCTCGTTGTCCTGCATGCGTGCACGGCAGTCATGCGTCATCATCTATGCGTGAACACGCTGGCTGGCTCATCGCGCACGGCCATGGAAATGATCGATGAAGCTCGCACTTACGACAGGACGCCACGACTTTACCTTCATCATGCCTAGAACCCAAAGGCGGCGAGCGGCGGCGCTGATACCGACGGCGGAGCGGAGCGGGCGGAGGCGGACGACGCGCCAGAGCCAGAGGTGGTAGGCGGCGGGGAAGAGGAGGCCGAGAGGGATCAGCACGACGTCCAAGTAACTCTTCCTCCACGCCATGCTGCCCCGATCAATCGCTTCCTTCTTGGAATGGACTGCCGACCAGGCCGTTTGGTGGTCAGGTGGAGGTATAAATAGGCGCTAAGATGAATGGAATTTCTTTCGAACACAAACGTGTTCGTTTTTAACTGCTTAAAATATTTTGTTTCTCAATTCTAATAAATGAAACAAATATTTTGTTTCTCAATCATAAATGAAACAATATAGTTGTCAAGGGTTGAGATTTTGTAGATCTATGTCATATTTTCAAATCAAATCAACTGTTTGTTTGGAACTTTTTTGTGTAGTTTGAATAATTTTTTTATTAAAGCTAGAACATTTAATTCTTGTATGAATAATATTTTTTTATTAAAGCTAGAACATTTAATGTCTTATCACATCCCACATAACAAAGCAAATGTATATCTGAAACATTCTTCTTGTGTAGCAGTAACAAATTGTTATATTAAAGATCAAACATTTTTGTTATTTGACATAACATATTATATTACTAAAAGAGAAAGAGAAGGTATCTAAACGGTTGGATCCACATCTACTTGTTTACAAAGTATACATACCGTTGAATGAGAACCATACCAAAAATATTCAAACTGAAAAAAAAGCAAATCTAATTTGACATCTCAAAACTTTTAAACTACAAAATAGATGCTACAAAGAAGAACGTGGCGATCTGTATGGACATTCGAAATTTCACACGACGGACTTGGAAATTTCACATCTACTTGTTTACAAGGTATACATACCGTTGTAAAAGTATTGAGAAATCTATCTGACATCATAAAGTAATAACTTTCGGAACTCGCGAGAACTCGATCGATCTGCATGAGTAAATTCTCGCATTGTTAACAAAACATTGCATGACTCATCGATCCTCACGTGCAAGCGTTACGCTCAAGTTTCTAAAAAGACTTTTGAATCAAATAACAACGATGGAAGCGGCGTGCATCATCAAGCACTGTGAATTCTTCACAAAATGACACCGGGTCGACCTTCTAAATGTGGTCGAGAACTCAAGATGCTTCGTTCGCTGACGCAGTCGATCTGTCGACATTTTTTTTTTCTAAGCATAAGCATGCGTGCACCATTGTGTATGCAGTGCAGAAACGAATATATTAAAGTAGACACAGCTTGGACAACGACGACGACGAAGGCCTGATCAACTGTCTCGAACTCTTACGTCGACTACTGGAGGAACTGTAACTTTCAGTGACCGGAGAAAGTCCAAAAGGAGTGAGAAAACTCGAGGATTACGAACTCAGTTTTGTAATAGATGCTTCGTGCAAATCGACAGGATCGATGCTGCTGGTTCGTGATCAGCATCGATCAGGAAGGTTTTTTGGATGTGGTTTTTTTTGTATTTGATCTCGTCTCCAGCTACAGCTGGTGCCATGCACTGTTGCTTTCAGAGTACACGGCCGGGCACTCTACTCTACACGAGTAAGATAAGTGGGTCGATCGACGCATGGTTGGTAAAGAAGCATCGCACGGTAAGTGTAGTCCTCCTTCCATGCATGGGTGGTTGTATAGATTTAATTAATTAAGGCCGTGACGTGCAAGCTTTAATTGGTTTATCAAATTAACCAGACCTAATTCTCCATGGTTCAAAAAACGGGTTTCACGGCGAAGTGACGCGCATCGGATTTTACGAATTAACCTACGACATGAGGAGTGCTACTAGAAACCAACTAACCAACTCAGCCAGAGTCCTCTCTTCGCGACCGTGGAGAACCATAACATCTTAAAAGCAGTGTGGAAACGAGCACACCACGTGCTGGTTCTCCCTTTTGGGCGATGACCACCAGGTGTTATTCGATGTGCCTGCTTCTGCTACGAACTTGACCGGCGATCGGATCAGCAACCTGGTCTCGACGGTGTTACACTCGTCGTAGGAACATGCAAGTGACGAAACAGCATTCCTAGGGAATATGTACGAGAAATTAATGAGAACGTAATTAAATATTACGTGCCGTGACAAAGCTTAATTACTTACTTTGCTTATCTAAGGAAATTTTATGTCATACGATGCTTCCTTAGTAAGCAATGCGATGCGTGATAATTAAATAATATTGACGCGTCGAAAAGTGTATGCATGGTAGTACGTGCGTTTCTCTGGTCAAGTTTGAAGGTTGAATTAAGGGGACAAAGTATATATAGCATCCAGCATCGTACGTACTAGAACAGGAGAACCTAGCTAGCTCTATGGCTTCCTTCGTCAGCTTGGCAGACGCTTTGACTTGCACCTAGAATTACACGGTCCAAGGTTGAACACGACGGAGCTACTCCAAAATCAACGACGCGACAGATAACTGAAGACCAAAATGACTGTCCGTACGTCCACATACAAAGCATCTGCAGTTGCAGTTGTGATGTGTCGAACTGTCGATTGAAAAGATATAAAGTGCGTGTGTTGTCACAAAATTTATATTTACTTGGCCAAGCAAAAAATTTATATTTATTTGGCCAAGCAAAAAGATATATCTCTCTATATTTTTAAATTATTGTCGTCGTTGGTTTTTAATTTTTTAATGTCATTTTTTATTAGTCATCTTATTAAAAAAATTAGTGAAGATTCACCTATTTTGGAGAAGTTTTTTCTTCACCTTGAAATGGCCATATGCGCGCGTGCGCGCACGCACGCAATGATTAATTTGTATTGTGTTCCGAATATGCCTATCTCTGTTAGTGCTTGCATTAAGATATTTATTAGCATATGATGATCTTATGAAATTGTTTTCTCTTTCAAAAAGAATTTTAACATACAGAAGGCACTGGTAAACGGTATACAGCCATAATTAAAGAGGATCATCATTTGGTTGCAAACTTGCAACTACGATACTACAAGATCAACCCCCCTCTACCAACGTATGGTTTGCAACGGACTCACGTACATTGCAGTTAGTTGTATTTCAATTTGTGTTTTCCCTGCCACCCGTGTCTTCCGTCTCTCTCTCTCTCTCTCTCTCTCTCTCTCTCTCTCTCTCTCTCTCTCTCTCTCTCTCTCTCTCTCTCTCTTATTAGGACGTCCTGCTTATTAGGGTAACAATAATGTACAAAGACCAACTAGTCATTATAAGTGGGTCCTACTGTCAGGTGGCATTAGCTATGAAAAATTCCACAATGCTATGAACTGAAGTATGTATCAAATATGATGGTCCCACTGAAATATAGCAAGAGAGAAGAGATGTGAGAAAAATAATTATTTACTTCATATGAGTGGGCAATAGCCATATGAGTGACTTTAAGAGTTAATGCTATATAAACTAGTTACGCAATGTATATAGCAAAATAGAGAAGCATTTAATGTATAAGGACCACTTTTTTCTACATTGTCGTTGCTCTTAACCGCATTAGGATCCCCGATTTATCTCACCGCTGTGCCTCATGGCTCATCTGCCCCTTAAATCTCGCAGCCTTCCTACTTGTTGCTCCACCTCCTCATTCTCGCCGCCGTGCTCGTTCCCTCCCCACCGCACGTCAACGACACGGTAGACGCTGGGCATGACAGCTTGCCTCCTGCTCGTCCCCGCCACAAGATGCCGCCATGACAGATCGATTCCTCGGCCTCTGCCGTGTCCCTGACGTGGGCGGTTCTGATGCGAACCCCTCGGCATCCTCTCCACCCTTGTTGCGCCAAGAAGAAGGCCCTGAATCTCGCCGCCGTCCCCATCAACGCTAGGAGCCAAGACCGCTGGAAGTGGTGCTTGGATTGTTTTGCCGCAGCGGAGGGTGGTCGCACGTAGCGGCGCTTCTTTCTACCTCATTATCCTTGGTGAGCAACACCCCTTTTAGCAGCATGACAAGAAGTTTCTCTGTTCTCTGTCTCTCCTTATATCTCCCAGTCCCTAAATCTTATCTCTTCTAATCCCTATGTTGCAGAGGCTTTTGCATATTTGGGCATACTACAGTCGATGGTCAAGAGGGTTCATTTCTTTTGAACTTGAATCTGATGTAGGATGACTCCCATCTGGATCTGTGGCCCTCTCCCACCTGGATGTGTGGCCGCCTCCTCCATTGGTGGCCACCAGTCTGCAGTAGCTTCCTCATGCTGCCTTGTGTTTGCTTACCAGGTCGATACACACTGCCTTGCATTTTTTTTTTGTTTCTGTAGAATGGTTCTCAAGAAGTTTGCCGGCTGGATCTGAAGGGGATTTCTATGTCTCGTGTTGTCTGTGAAATCAAGTTCTCTAATGGCACCATTGTGTACGCAGCTGTTAGTTGATGCAGAAACGAATATAATAAAGTAGGCATACACGTGTGCTTGAAACTTGGCCAACGACGACGACGACGAAGGCCTGATCAACTGTCTCGAACTCTTACCTCGACTACTGGAGGAACCGTAACTTTCAGTGACCGGAGAAAGTCCAAAAGGAGTGAGAAAACTTGAGGATTACGAACTCGATTTTATAATAGATGCTTCGTGCAAATCGACAGGATCGATGCTAATTGCTAGCTGCTGGTTGATGATCAGCATCAGGAATTTAAGATGGAGGTCTCTGAGATATACATGGACTAGCTAGGGTTTTTTGAATACGACCTTTTTGTATTCATGATAAACTGTTGCTTTCAGAATACACGGCCGGGCACTCTACTCTACATGCATGAATACAAGAGGCGTCGACGCTTGGTTGCTAAAGAAGCATCGCACGTGTAGTCCTCCATCCATGCATGGGTGGTTGTACAGATTTAATTAATTAAGGCCGTGACGTGCAAGCTTTAATTGGTTTATCGAATTATGCAGACCTAATTCTCCATGGTTCCAAAAAACCGATTTCACGGTGAAGTGACACGCATCAAATTTTACAAATGAATAATGAACCGAAGAGTGCTGCTAAAGCCAACTAACCGACTCAGTTAGAGTCCCCTTCCGCGGCCGTGGAGAACGGGAATATCTCAAAGCAGTATGGAAACGAGCACACCACGTGCTGGTTTCCCCCTTTTTGCGATGACCATCAGATGTTATTCGATGTGCCTGCTCCTGCTACGAACTTGACCGGCTAGCAACCTGGTCTCGACGGTGTTGCATTAGGGAATACGTCGAGAACGTAACTTGGTCATTACGTGCCGTTGGGGACAAATATTTCTTTTGCTTAACTAGGAAAATTTTATGTTATTTGATGCTTAATTAGTAAGCAATGCGATGCATGATAATTAATTACTCTCTCCGTCACAGAATAAGTGTTCATCTCAAATTTATTTTTGACCAATGATTTTTATAAATATATATTATTTTTAATATATATAAAATATATATTATAAAAGTATTTTTATGAAGAATTTAAAAGTACAAATACTAGTTTTTAAAGTTAATTAAATCTATAAAAATCGTTGATCAAAGTTAAATAATACAAAATCCAAACTAATACTTAATTATTTTGGAACGGAGGCAGTAATATTGACGAGTAAAAAGTGTATGAATTAAGGGGACAAGCTAGTATTGCATCCAGCATCGTACGTAGAACCCAACTAGCTTACTTCAGCTTGGCAGACGCTTTGACTTGCACCTAGAATTACACGGTCCAAGGTTGAACACGGCGGAGCTACTCCGAAATCAACGAGGCGACGGATAACTGAAGACCAAAATGACCGCCCGTCATTATAGGAGCTCTGCTCATGGTGTCGATTGAAAAGATGTAAAATGTGTGTGTTATCACAAATTTATATTTATATTACTTGGCCAAGCAGAAAAATATATCCCTCTATATTTTTAAATTATTGTCGCTATTGGTTTTTAATTTTTTAACGTAATCTTTGACCAGTCATCTTATTAAAAAATTAGTGAAGATTAACCTATTTTGGAGAAGTTTTTTCTTCACCTTGAATGGCCGTATGCACACGGGCGCACACACAATGATTAATTTGTACTGTTGTGTTCTGAATATGCCTATCTCTGTTAGCTTGCATTAATATATTTATTAGCATATGATGATCTTCTGAAATTGTTTTCCCTTTCAAAGAGAATTTTAACATACAGAAGGCACTGGTATGCGGTACTCCCTCCGTTCCAATAAAAGCAGGTTTTGTTGACTACGATTTGACTAATAATTTTAATAATATAAATTATATATATTATGAAAGTATTTTTTTATAAATTTAAAAGTACAAATACTTAGATTTTGAAATTTAATTGAATCTATAAAAATTATTGGTCAAAGCATTAATCAACAAACTGAAACGGATGTACTATCGAGCCATTATTAAAGAGGACCATCATTTGCTTGCAACTACCTTAAAACGGTAAAGATCAAATATACCAAGCACGATTCGATCCAAGGGTTCATATGTTGGCACACCTTGCACATCCAATGGTGTTCCGCAGCTTCCGCTTCAGAAGATGTTTCTACAATCATTTATTCTTTTCATATCGATGCACGCACATCATGACCTTTGACGTGCACGGCAACGTGCATACATATATAATGATTTATTTTTTACTCATCATATGTAGCAACTGAATCAATTTCATACCAAAAAGCGTGTTACTGCAAAGGATTATCACTCGCCATTTCTTATTACTATTACAGTTGTGTACACCTCCTAAACTTTAATCTATATAAGGAGGACATGATTAATTCCTCAAAATGTATTGTCAAGCCAACTTACAATTACACATTCATACTTAGAAAATCAATATATAATTACCTCCATTCTTAAATTGATGTCATCGTTCACTTATATATGACTTCAACTTTGACCATTCGTCTTACAATAGTTTTCATAAATATTATATATTTTGTTATAATTTAGTTTATCATTAAAATTATTTGAATCACAACTTAAAATTTTACACATTTGAACTATAACAGTGACAACCATTAAAAAATGGAAGAAGTAAGTCTTAATGTGAAAATTAACTACTGTAAATTGATGCTGTTCTATTCTGAACGATTCAAACCTCATTTAGCTATGAAGGTGGATTGGACAGGAGAACTGAAAAGGTACCCTAGTATTAGCAACCTGACGAAAAAGAACCGTATCAGGTTACCGTGATCGCTCAGCAGGCCACTAAATTACTGGGCCGGCCCATAGTGGCCCAGATATGGTAGCCCTAGGCCCATTCTCTTGGCTTAAATTGCAGAGTGCCGCCTCGCCGCCTTCCTTCATTTCGTCGTTTTCATTTAGTTTTGAATTTTCGTATAGGGGCTTCGAGGGTGGCGAGCCCACTATAATCTCTCCAAGATCGTCGGAGTCGGAGGAGGATCTTCTCTTCCGGTAAGTTCCATCCCTTCCTCCTGCTCGGCTCGTCCCCTGTTTCGCGTGACGCGATTTCATTTGTTTGTCTCGCAAAATCTTGAGGCGGATACTCTTGCATGACGCGATCGGCGGTTACTCTTGCAAGAACCGCTAGATGTTTTTACGATCACCTCCACTGAATGTTGTTTCCAGGAATTCCGCCGTGGCGGTGACGGGCGCCTGCTCGACGAAATGCCGCCGAAGACAACCAAGCGGTGGGTGCCGGTGAACCGGGTGGGGAGAGCGGCCCCGTCCGGCGGGCGCGGCGGGGGAGGAGGGTCCCGTGCCGCCGACCGCGTCAGCTCACTCCAGGACGCCGACACGGCCCTTCACCGCGCGCGGTTCCACCAAAGGCCACCGCGCGCATGGTGCCCGTCGACCGCGCCGCCGCCGGCGGAGTGTCGCGCGCGCGTGGGGGAGGGGACCCCGACCCCGACCCTGACCCGGACGCCGACCGCCTCAGCGCGCTGCCGGACGCGCTGCTGTACCACGTCATGTCGTTCCTCAAGGCGTGGGAGGTGGTGCGGACCTGCGTGCTGTCGCGGCGGTGGCGCGACCTCTGGCGCTCCGTCCCGTGCGTCGACCTGCGCGTCGGCCAGGACGACTGCGACGAGACGCCGGAGGACTTCCCCGACTTCGTGCGCCGCACGGCCCTCGGCCGCGACGCGTCGGCGGCCCTGGACACGCTCCGTATGCGGTCGAGCAATGTGGACGGCGCGTATGACGAGGAGGATTCCAGGTTGTGGGTCCGTGCTGCGATCAGGCGTGGGGTTCGGGTCCTTCATCTTGTTGGGCATCGTGACGGCCTCGCGGTGCTGGAGCACACGTCGTTCGTCTCTTCCAACCTCAAGGTGTTGAAGCTGTCCTACATCCTGCTCGACGACAAAGTCCTCAGACAGATTTCGTCGCGTTGCCCGGCTTTGGAAGATCTGGATCTTAAGGATTGTTTGGTGACTGGCCGTGAGATCTCGTCTGCCTCTCTGAAAATTTTGTCCATGTTCAAGTGCCAGATCAATGTGAAACTTTCAGTTGCTGCTCCAAACCTTGTCCGGCTGCGCTGCATCTCACCAATCACCCAGGCTCCATCATTCGAGAACATGGCGTCACTTGCATCAGCCACTATCATAATTGATGACTATTCCTTCAGTGATGATTTTGAAGACTTCAGCAAGGATGAATTTGATGAAACCACTGACGATGATGAAGACAGAAAGGACAATAAGAAGAAGAACAAGTCTCGATATGGATTTGGTGACCCTCTACTAGAAGAATTGATAAGGCAAAAGGATGGTTATGATTATGGTAGTGACATTGATAGTGATGACAACACCTATGAATATAGTGAGATTGCAAATGATTGTGATGAGTATGATCTCAATGGTGATGGCCACAGTTCCAGTAAAGATGGTAACAACAGAGTCTATGTTGAAGACTCTGGATGCAGTGATAGCAAAGTCATTGGTGGTCATAATATACTCTGGAGCCTTTCAAATGCTAAAAGTTTGGAGCTAATAGCTGATGCTGGAGAGGTATGCTGTCACCATCTTTCGTTTATGTCCATGTCTTTCTTTCATTTTTCATTATGTTCATTGTTATTTTCTTTTTCTCTTATTTCTTTCAATAAAATCCTATTAAAATCAGTAGCAGTTGCTATTTACCGTTTCCAAAAAAAAAAATCACAACATGTCATTTAAGTTTCGAATGCATAAATGTTCCCCATAGTACAGTTTCTTTTTTAGTAGTGTTTCTCCATCTCTTCTATAATACTCACAGATTACTTTGGGATGTGTTATGGTAAAGAGAATAATTGTATTCCCATAGAATGCCTGCCAAAGTTATTTTGCTCAAAGATAGCAGTATTCATTCTTTTTCTGACTGCAAGTTTGAAAAAATGTACCCACTCAAATAATTGCTATCATGTCTCATCACAGAATAAAATCCGACAAATCTTGTGTCGTGATGATACCTAATGAAAAGTCACCATTTCACTGGCTAGTAGCCATGAAATCCTAAACGGTAAACGGTGACCCCATTGTTTAGGTTTTTTTCAGTTTAAACTGGTTTAATCAGGCTCAAGATGGGATTAAACGGTTTAAACGGATTAAATGGCCTAAACGGTCACCCTCCGTTTACAGTTTATACAGGTTTAAAGGCTCGTTTAAAACCGTTTAGGAAAACAAGGGCTAGTAGAGAAATAAAGACTTGCATTCTTTTTTAGTTGATTATGGTGTTGGAGTACATCACTGTGTTCTTATTTTTCTACCATCTGTTCTGATTAAGTTGATTATTGTTCTTATTAATTACTGCTTCTGTTGCTGAACACCCATTTTCCGCTATGAAGGTGATTCTGAATCGAGAACTGAAAAGGTGCCCAAGTTTTAACAACCTGAAGACCTTGTCCCTTGGTGAATGGTGTATGGATGCTGATTTTGATGCATTGGTTTTCTTACTACAGCATTCACCAAAATTGGAGAGGCTTTTTCTTGAACTCAAATTGGTATGACTATGTACATATTTTGTGCATGTTGCTGTTTATTACTTGAGCTTTGAGTTCTTGGGAACATTTTTTAGTGACAATTTCGTTCTGCAACAGAGTTTCAAAACCACAAAGCCCCTGAAAGGTGCTGTCAAACCAAAGGGAAGGTCATTTGGCTGCAAACACCTTCAAATGGTGAATATAAAATGTTCTAAGGATGATGTAAGAGTCCATAAGGTGGCACATTTGTTAAGGGCTAATGGTGTGCCTGTTGAAAAGATTTTTGTCCGTCGGACTGGGAGCGCCCGTGAGTCTCATTTTTTGTTCACATATCTGATTTGTTTTTATTTATAATGTCAGTCTAATTTTGTTTTATAATTTCAATGAATGGATGTACAGTCTAATTTTGTTTTATAATTTCAATGAATGGATATACAATCACTTGACCTTTTACCTGGCTAGTGCTAACTGCTTATGGAATGGACAAACAAGCTATTCTGTTAACTTAAACTCAGTCATATTTTGCTTGATCTTAATCTATGCACTCATCCACTGTTTGATATTTCTACCAGATCTCCGTAGCCAGAAGGTGACGAGAGAGCTTGCAAGGCAAGAATTGGAGTTCTGGGGGAATGACGACCTTTGGGGTGATGACATGTTCTATGGGAACAATGAGTTCTCAGATGATGGCGAGTTCTGGTGTCGCTACTAGCATTAATTGGTGTCCGATGGTTGCTTTTGTTGTCCTTTTGTTAAAAAAGTTTGGTGCTATGCAAGACACCATGGCATGGCTCCTGAGTCCTCTTTTGGCTAACTTGGAAGATGAAATTTATGTCTGGCTATCCAAACAATAGTTGAAATGTTTCTCTACTCAAAATTATTGGTGCATGACTATCATTTTTTTCTGGAGTGTAGCAGTCTTGATCTGGCAGATGAGTTAAGGCCCATTATCTTTGTTTGCTTGACTGTTTCAGTAGGTTTCTAGCTTGCAGCTGAAAAAGTTTAGTGCTATGTTTCAGTATTTTCTAGTGAAGGCCTGGGGTTGGCAATATTATCTTAACAGGTTGTTGGTTTCCTGCCTTGCAAATCGAGATCTGGGCTGGTAACTTTTGCTCTAATTTGCACGGCAATGTTTCATTCGATGGCTGGCAGGTATCATACACTGTGAATGAGGTAGCTTTCACACATTACTGTTTACACGTTTTTTTCAAGCTCAAATTACAGGTGCTTGGATTTGAATCTTTTTATGAATTTATTACTATATAAATTTCAAATATGTGATGCTGCAAGTATCGAGAAGATCAGGCCATTTCACGAGCTCTTGTTTGGTGTGGCTGATGCTTCAATGGCACCTGGAAAGAAGAGGACTCCCGCGCCCACCACTTTTGGTCGCTCTGATCAGGATGGCAAGGACACATCTTCATATGTGATTTGGCCTCATTCTCATGCTTCCGAATATATTGCCTCTAGTAGTAAGAGCAGTTTCCTACTTGTCAAGTTGGTGAGAGAAAAAAGGTGTCAATTTGCCGGTGATCCTCGGTCCCTAGTGTTATGCATACCCCTCGATAAGCCACAGGCAGTCTTTCTAAGAGGATACGAGACAAACCGATTACTTACCATGACCTGAGGGTTTCCTAATTATTTCGTGTGCGCTACACAGAGGAGGAAGTATAAACGATTGATCCAGACTTCAGAATGAAACAATAAAGAGGTGTATTCTTGAATCAGGCATTTGAATTGGTGATTCTCTGGATCCATTCTTTTTTCCTACTCAAATAAATATTTCTGTAGATGAACTTGATTGAAAAAACAACCAGTGCCATCCAAGCCTTGTGATATTGGAGTTTGGATATGGTGATTCAACGATACGTGTGTTTCATCTATGTCACAGCATATATGGATGGTGCAAAGGCGAAGTTACAGTGATATATAATAAGAAATAGAAAATTTCCATTTGTACCATCATTTTTTATCCACTCTTCATCAATACCACTACCCTGTACAAATGACGGGTAGCACCAGACCCTATATGTCATTGACTAAGCTGATAGTATAGATGAAAACTCTCTCCAAAGTGATGGTATGAATACAAATACCCCAGAAGAAATCATTCCTTTGCATATCAACCTACATTGCTAGTGGATAGTTCCTTCCACCACAACAGGGATTATATGGCAAAAATAGCAGGAAACGGATATAGTAAAAAATATAGTGATATGCATGCCTGGTGGATTTATGAACAATAAATCTCAGGCCACAAGTAATTGTCAACAAACTGATAATTATCCTTGGAGTTTTACAATTTTATTGCAAGTCATATAACAATACAAGATAAATAAACATTGCTAGGATTGAGTTCAGCGCCCAATGTGTTAAGGAGATACATTCCTGCTTTCACCATCTTCATCACCAGTATCTGTTTTCCAGGAAGTGCAACATTAGTTACAATTCCTTTGTAAGCTAAAACAAGTTGGCAATGTCATGAAGAATGGGAGGTTTTACCTCAAGATCTGATCCAATCCTGGGTGCAGAAGAGGGCCTCAATTACGCTGGGGCTCACTTTTTTTGTAGAAAAGATACCTCCTTTGATCGTTATCATCGAATACAGCTTCAGCACAGACAGTTGATCCAGGTATCGCTAAGATGTCGCGTGCCATCCTGGCAAGAGTTGGGTACATTGAAGCATTTTCCTTTCACCATTTCAGAATATCAAAATGAACATTTTCAGGAACGAGATCCACTTCAAGGTATGCAATGAGCTCCCCTAATTCATGACACACTGATTGCTCAGTGTTGTAGCTGGTGCCTTGCACTGGTATGCTACTACGCCCTTGTGCATCCAACTGTAAATCACTTGCATGGGCACCCCTTTGTTGATCAGCGTAAGCAGAATACCAGAAAAAGAGCCCATAAATCTTTGCACGCACTTCACAGATGTATCTTTTGGCATCATTTCCAAAAGCTTGTTTAAACAAGCAATCAACATACTTCATTTTATACCTCGGATCTAAAATAACAGCTAGAGACAGCCACGGGTACCAGTTTGTCCAAAGCTTATCAAAGTCCTCCAGTATCTTTATAATGTTATAAAAAATTCGTTCAATATTTTCCTTCACAGAAGAACCCAGAAGTCCCACCTTCCAGCTACACATAGCGTGAAAAAGCTGCAAGTTCAAAGTCCCATTGCAAGGGTCCGAAAACACTTTAAATGCATGGTAAGTTGGCCTTACAAGGTTACAGTAGTTTTCAGCTGCTTCCAATTTTTCATGAGATGGCTTAGGTGGATTTGATTGTGAATCCATCTGTTCAGGGTTTGGAAATATATTATTAAACTGCAAAACAGCCTCCAAGTTCCCGTATGTCCATTGCCACTGTTTTGAACCAAAAGATGGTCGGTTTACATGCAGCTGTGACAGGATCTCATTGTATTTCGCCCGACGTAGTGGGGAGCATGTCATGTACTTAAACCAGTCCCGGCTAACTTCTATGAGGAATGTGTTGGGACCAAAATAAATTGTATTTTGAATGCATGGTAAAGATAATAACCTGTCTTTGGCATGAAGATAAGTCTGTGATGCAGGATACACATTCACCTGCAAGTCCAACATAGATGCATCATCCAGCAGCCCTTTCTGTGATACAATTCCTAAAAGCTTGTGCTCAAGACTCCAATCTTTTATTACTTCTTTTATAATACCATTAGCACCTTCATCATAAAATTTGTCGTAGGATTTCCAATCAGGAAACATCAAGAAATCTTCATGGTAATAATTGCCACCTGTATCATCTCTCAAATAGCAGCATCTAATGACTTTTCTGTTCATCTTCCATTCTCTGTCAATAAAATGCACCATCACACAGAGGAACCTTTCATATTCAGGATCCCAACTTGCTGCAGATAAAAAAACGCTGCCAGGTGCAAGTGTTATTTTATCCTTCAGCTTCAATTTTTCATCCTGAAAGATACTGAGGAACTGCTCTTCAAGAACACCTTGTGACACTTCATGATAATAAGTCAGACAGATGCCAGCCAAGAACTGCCTGAAGAACACACTGCTTATCAATGAAAAGAAGCAAAAGTTGGAAACCAAAGCCTTAGCAAGCAATTCATGAGACATTTCTTGGTTAAATGTCCAGTTGTTCTCAACAGATGCAGAAGATGACTGTAGTTGCTGTGCTGATACACGTCGTGCTGGACATGTTTTAAGATGTCGATGCAGATGGCTTGTTCCCCCTGAACTTTTTCCACTAAGGAGTGTTTTGCAATGATTACATTGTGCACCTTGAATCTTCCCATCACTTAATACTACAGTGAATTCCTCCCACACCTTGGACTTTGCTCTTCTTCTTCCACTGCTGCCAGATAATTTTTTAATTATTTGTGCAATGCTCAAAAAAATTTACATCAGGGAGAAGTTTGAATCAAATATATTCTGTCGAATCAAGAAAACATGACCTCGAACTCAACTGCCTAAGGCTCAAAAAGAGCCATGGCATAACCAGTATATGATCCAACTTTAATGATAAATTGCAACACTTGAGAACTCTGATATAGCTTGTCAAAAATCTGAAACATTCTACAAGATATCTGTTTCAGGAGTTGTAGCGTTATACAATTTGGAGGAAAAAGTATAGGGTCAAATTTATAAATGTTTGACCTACCTAATTCTTGTTTAACTTATTCTGACCCGTCTGATTTCAAAAAGAACAACAAAAAAAAAGGAACCGCTTTATACTACTTTTGTTACATCAATAATATATATAAGGAATTATGTTTGGACAAATCTGTGAATTTCAGAATTTTAGATAATCACAAAAAGAAGACCCCCCCCCCCCCAGGTCGAGCTTTAGATTCTTCAAAAAAAAAAATCCTTCATAATTTAGATTCATCACCAAAAAAACTTCAGAACTTGGATAGATACAACACTGATATGCATATGGCTTTTCCCATAATATAAATGGAGAGGAGAAGAGGGCAGGAGCAAGTCTTGTCCCATAATGAAGAAGCTGATTAAGTACCTTCGGTGAGAAGTATCACTATGCTGCTCGTTGCCATCACTTGCGACATGTGCAGTGTTCCGTTGAGGTGGAGCTGACATATGTCTGTTGATCACGTAAATGTACTGTTTTATGTGCAAAGAGAGGATGACAAAATTTGTATCCAAGGAAAGGAAGCAACCTTGGTCAGCCCAAGAAAGTACCTTTCTGCTGTATTGGCTTCGATGGCAAAATCATAATTGGCTCCGGTGCCTTCACTATTGCCTTCTTAGTCGTCATCAGCAGAATATTGCAGCTTTGCACCTCCCTTCCTAGCCCTCCTCATTGAAGTCTCATCCACAGATACATCAGGTAGCACGTTATGTTGAGAGTTGGGTTGAAATGGAGTCAGAACATCTCTCAACAACCTCTCTGATGGACGAGCGTGGTTGTGGCTACCCCTGTAAATCGTCTCAACAATCTGGCGGCCATCCACGGACAGCGTCACCGATTTCTTGACCATGCAGTTCTCACAGGCACACTGGAAGAATATCGTTGGGGAACCCCAACCTGGAATTGCTTGGTACCCAGAATTCATCCAGGTGTAGCAATCATCAGCAGAGCATAAGCTGCTCATGTCTGGATGGGATTGCACCTGAATCAATGCTGTGTTGACTGTAGAACTGGCGTGCCACTGTGCTGTAGCTGGCACTGATGGGTCCATACCACCGGAATGAGGGTGAACCAATTGATTCTCCATCAGGAAACCCGATAAGTTTCCCAAATGGCTACAGAAAGTTCCCTGGCCTTTTATCTTGAATTACAAGCTTCAGGCCAAAATCATACGCACTCTGCATTAAACAGATATAATACTACTGCCATTTCAAGATTCAAGCATATGCTCGATACATACATAAATCTTGCGATGAAAAAATTAACACTCATATTATCACAAGAAAAGAAAATTAAAATGTATTTTCTGCAGAACAACTCATGTGAAACTGTGAAAATATGTGAAAGACAGGAATATAGCAAAGGGAATACCTGTTAAGGGTGTCGATAAAATGAAGGCACATACAAAACCTGAATCTATCTTGACAATCAAGAAGCAACTGCACGTTTGCTCGAGCTTAAGTCTCCAAGCCACAAAGTCAACCTCCAAGCCACAAACCATCGAGCAGCTGGTTTGTTAATAAGTGGCCTGTGGGCATAGGAGAAGTTAGTGGAGAAGCACTCATAGGATCTCTTCCCCCGTGGAAATGGGTTGCGTTGACTCGCCAGCCTAGAGATGAGAAGGGTAGGGCAGGAAAATGTCCTGTCATTTTTTTCATATTTTCTCAGCCGGGTGGAAATGACATTATCGAAAGCTGGAATCAGAAAATGGGACCAAGATTGTAATGTAATTGTAAATGAATTAGTCGAGCGAAAATATGCCAGTAAAGTCCTACAGTTACAATGTTACATATAGCCGTGTATTAAGGGTTGTTTGCTTGCAGCCCGGTTCAACGTACTGCCGGCGTAGGAAACGGCGGCCAGCGACGATGTCCAGCGGAAGTGTTGCGGCGGCGCATGATGCATGGGTTCCAATGGCACCGGAGTTTCCGTGCCAGTGCCATGAAAGAGACAGGGGCTGCTGCGGTGCTGCATGGAGGGAGAGAGAGAGAAAGAGGTGGTCTCACCGGCGGCGCACGGAGTTGGTAAAGAAATGGGGAGCACGGGTTTTTCTTGGAAGTTGGAGCTCAGGACAGGGCCGCTGGTGGACATTGGAGCTAGGGTTTCTACAAGACGCGCGCGGCGCTAGCAGAGCACGCGCGTCAGGCGGCGCCGGCGAGGCAGGCGCGGTCGGCGCGAGGAGGAAGAAGGTGGGGACAGCGCGCTCGCTGTGCTGGGCTGGGCCGAGGCGAAGGGGGCCGAGCGAAAAGAGGAGATGGTGGCGGTCTGCGGAAGAGAAAGGAAGGAGGGAGCGGGCCACTGCGCTGGGCCGAAAGAAAGAGGAAGAGAGATTCGGCCCGGAGAGAAAAGAAAAAAAAGGATATACTTAAACATTTCTTGGATCTATGAATTCAAATTTAAATGAAATTCAAATTTGGAAGGAGAAACAATAGAAAAAAACAAATAAAAGAAAAGATAAAATGAAGCACTTGATCATGTCCACTCTACAATGTTGAAATTTCCCTTTTTTATATCGCTAATTACATAAGTATGATTTTTCTTTTTTGAATGTTTGATTCGAGTCTGAAATTTCTACAAACATTTGGCTAGGGTTATTGTTGAATTTGTTTTAATTTTTAAGATGTTAAATGTGAAATAGTCGCTCCACTATCAGACGGCAGAGCCTGAGTCACCTGTAAGCACTGCAGTTGTGGCCCCTATTCATCAAACCGCACACGCAGATTAAAAGCCTCGTTTGGCCCTTTGGAAACTCATGATTTGTACGAAATTTCAGCATTGCAAAGGGGTCCGTAAGATTTGTACTGATCGATACTTCTTACCACGTACTGCTAGGCTGTTGCATACTCCATGGTTACGACATTACTTGTGCATGTGGTGACAATGCCGCAAGCATACTCATGCGGAGGAACTAAACCTGGTGCTCACAAAACATGGAGTACACTCTAATTTTTTTTTCTGACAATCTTCGATCTGAATTCTCAGTGCATCCAAATCCCATCGCTCAGTGCTGCTCGCTACACGGACACATGGTGTTGTTTGCACTGAGTCCTTCCTTAAATAACCTTGAGAAAATTGCTTCTGTAGCCTCAAAAATTTTACAAGTTTTTTTCATGGCCTTTTTTGAAATAAACTTCCCTCAAAGGACGAAATTTTGGTTTTCATTCTTTTTATGCCTTTCCATCCATTCAGACCTTAACGATGTTAGATGAGGGGTTAAAATTACCATTTTACTTCTATTGTAATTCTCTCGATAATATTGTTCTAATGACTTGTAAATCTTGTACATATCGTAACAAGGCCAAAAAAATTATACAAATATGATATAACGATAAAAATATGCCAATATTTATATTTCAAATAAAATGAAAAGGAATTAAACAACAAGAAGAAAATAAGCACCAAATGATAATATTTGGATAGAATTCACAAAAGTGATAGTTCATACATATAATTTCAGTTCACATAAGAGTTCACAAAAGTGGCAGTTCATACACTGCACATTCACACACCAGATCAATTTGCCATACATTACACAAGAACTTATTATATGTAGAAGTGTAGTGACGATGGAACACAATTTACTAGTTTAAAACCAAATGGCCAAATTATTACATCGATGGCGCACACATGAATAATGGTGGTTTTTTTTTACAGAACAATAATGATGGATTGGAATGCAAGCAGGTCGATCGCCTCGTCAGGCATACATGTTGTTGTTGCGCAGGGACGCCAGGGCCTTGGCTGCGCCGGCGCGGAGCACGAACTGGTGGTAGAGCATGGCCACGGCGGCGCCGAGGAGTGGCCCCACCCAGAACATCCAGTGATCCTCTCACGCCTTTTCCCGAGGAGCGGCCAGCAGCAGCCTTCCGGCGTGGAGAGCGCCGAGGAGAGGCGCCGACGGCAACCCCCTCCTCCATGCCGCCCTCTCTCGCCTGGCTTTTTTTTTGTTCGTCTGGTTGGGTTCGAATCTGAGCTCGTGTGCTTTCGACGAGGAAGAGAAGGGAGGGTACAAAAGTCTTTTGTCATGATCAGGGATAGCAAGTTAACGAAAGATCTAACAGATTGGACGGAATAGCCTAAAAAAGAATGAAAATCAAAATTTTGTCCTTTGAAGGAAGTTCATTTCAAAAGAGGTCATGCAAGGAACTGGTAAAATTTTTTAGGCCATAAAAAGAATTTTTTCAATAACTTTCCGTGCGGTGCACCATAACATAAGGTATTGTGTGCTATTATTCACCAACCATCTTAATATTATCATCTTATATAGTAAAGTCACTGATATATATTGTGTGTATGTGTGTCAGGGCCTGGATCCTCTTAATTCATTCGTTCAATTTTCGAAAGTTTTAGCAACCATTATAGTAAATTGCGAGATAAGCTGCAACTGTATTGTAGCAATTATATATTTTAACTGATACTATAGCACGGACGGTGCACGAAAACACTTTTTACATTTACTGTAACATTAGATTTGGACCGTCTTTCCTTTCCTGACGGAACAGTTCGAAAATGAAATCAAATTCACACTACAATGTCTCCTCTAAATTAAACGAATCGATTAGGGGAGCATGCTCCGTGTGTCAGAGTGTGTGTGAGCAGTGGCGAAACTATGTAGAGGGCCACTAGAGCCATGGCCCTAGTCGTCCGTAAAAAAAACCTGAGTAATACTCCTAATTCTTTACGGCATGTCTAATTCTCTGCATCTCCCGGAACTGATTTCCATTGGATGAAAGGGTACGCGAAGTGGAAGGACTAAAGCCTAGAGTACCGTGATTGTGACTAGCTGTGAACCTGTCATCACAGCCGGCACTTTGTAACTATGTTTATCTGGTTAACTGAAGACTGAAGTAATTAAGCTAGTAGGAGCAGTTAAGTTTGTCTCATTTGTATTTTTTTTATAGTGTGTGCTAAACATATTAATAACACGAATAAAACAAAAATATTTTAAGTGTCAATTTCTTGCTTGATTGTAGATTATCAATCTTAAGACAGTTAATGGCCCTAGTCATGTCCATGCCAGAGTTCCGCAACTGTGTGTGAGAGAGATTTATGCATCAGTAGTTCAACTACCGCCGTGACGTAGCTCATTAAGAGTGACATATTCATGCGTAAACTTGTTCGACAACCACCGAGAAGGATGTTGAAGTCTCTACAGTCTACAATGAACTTTTGTACTCCCGTCACGCAGGACTGCAAAGACAATCAGATCCAGCTTACTGATTGGTTCATCAACTACTGAAGTTATCACTGACTCGACTCTTAACTCCACTGATTGAAGACAACATTAATTAACAAAAAAAAAACCAAGCAAAGTCATGTGGACGAATTTATCAAGAGCGAATTTCACAGAAAATTCCACTGCAGCAAATGTGTTATGTAGCTATAATATGTAGTCCCCACTGGGAAAAGGAAAATATACCCTAGAATGTTTTTTAGATAATGGAACAAATGTTCCGGCCACCCTGAAATGTATGAATCTCTCACAAAATATGTGTGGATATGAAAACAAATAACTTTCGCTGTTCCTCAAATATGGTCTAATGCTTATTTTGCAATACAAAAGAGACAACACTACTACCGGCGGATGAAGTTGTCAGCAACAAGGAAAAATCCAGGATCAGTGGTTACACGCATGCACAAGAACGAACTCCGCTGAAACATCCACACTTTCATGGTAAAGGGGGCCAAGGTTTTTTACTAATTGATGCTTCTTACCACGTACTACAAGGCTGCTGCGTACTCCATCACTATGAGATTATCTGTGCCAGTGGCGACAATGGCTCGAGCATACTGACGCGGACCAAGATCCAAATCTGGTGCTCTCAAAACATGTATGCTCTGATTCTTTTTTCGACGATTTTCGATGTGAATTCTCAGTACCTCCAACTCCCATCTCTCAGTGCTGCTCACCTATGGAGTACCTCTTTGTTCCATTTAAAAGGCATGAAACTCTGCTGTTAGCTATGCCACACAATTTGAGGACACAATGACATATGGTGGTGTTTTCACAGAGTCTTTCCAGTTTGAGGACACACAGGCACATGGTGTTGTTTGCACCGAGTCCTTCCTTAAATAATTTTACGTGTGTTGCGCCATAACATACAGTATTGTGTGCTATTATTCACCAAGACTTGTAAAGTCATCGATATACATTATGCGCGTTGAGGAATTCTACGATAACCCTTCGATCGGCTGACATGAATCGCTCGATCAGCAAATAATTGGATGAGAGCATTTATATACATTATTCCAGAAATAAGCAAGCACACCCCAAATTAAATACCGCAGACAAAAGAACCTGCGTGTCATGAGGTGTCAGTAGATTTCTTTTTATCTAAACTAACGCATAACCGAGAACTTACCATTTTCATTATATAAAAAATAAGGATTATACATGCTTATGTGACAGCCCGGTAGTCACTTTCGTGAACTAGTCATGCAATCCCCTAACCAAAAATCTGCTAAATCTCTCTGCTGGAGTTGGTAGAAGACCAGGCGTTGGGTGAAATGAATGCACGATATGCATGCGTATGACCTGAGATGAAAAATGGAACCCCACGCCATTTTGATTCACCATGGCTTCTTATGCCTCCCATTTCTATTTAATGGATCATATTAGCGACGGTGGCTATGTTGTGTTGCTACAGAACCATATATTCATCATCATCGCCCCTCATTTTTCCTACAGCCTCTCACAGTGTTGCTGGATAGTGGGAGAGACGACTTTGGTTCTTGGCTGCTGCGAGAACCCATGAGCAATATATAAATCCGATATTGTGTGTGTTTGTGTGTCAGGATCCAGATCCTCTTAATTGATTCGTTCAATTTGGAGACTGCAGGACCTGTTATAGTAAATAGCGAGATAAGCTGCAATTGGTGCTGTAGCAACTGCATTTTTTAACTGTTACTATATCAAGAATGTTTACTGAAATACTATTTGCACGGTAGTGTTACATCAAATCTGAACCCTTTTTTTCTCACCGTTAAAAAAGAATCAAATTCACACTACAATGTCTCCTCTGAATCGAACGAATCGATTCAGAGTACCCTGTTCTGTGTCAGTGTGTGCTTGATGCATAAGCAGTTCGACAACCACCGTGAAATAGCTCATAATTAAAAAGTGATACGTCCATGTGTAATTCATGCTTGATTTGTTCTACAACCACCGTGAAGGATGTTGTAAGTCTCTACAATGAAATTTTGTTCGACTCCCGTCAGGCAGGACTACAAGGGTAAAATCAAGTCCGGCCAGCTTACCGATTGGTTGGTCAGCTATACTGTCGTTCGCACTGACTCGACGCAACTCCATGGAGTGGTGACAACTTTAATTAACATAAAGAGCGAGTAAAGTCGTGTCGATCAATTTATCACAGGTGATGTGTGCATATAAAAAGAAATAACTTTCACTATCCTCGGAATATGGTCCAATACTTATTTTGCAAACCAAAAGAATCTGCAATGCTACCGGCGAATGAGGAAGCGAATTGCCAGAGACCGGGTCTCTTCCCGACCCGAGAGACCTCCCTCCTCTATTAGACACCTGTCAATTTTAATTTCAAAACAGATTTTTCGTTAAGCCATTAATGCACGTTTAATTACATCGTTTCTTTGTTAAGACCGCATGCTGTTTGTCACTGGCAGACGATCGCGAACAACCGCATGAGATCGTGCATACGGGGACCTCCATAGTAACATGAAGGCCTAGCCATACCTATTGAGATGAGAACTTTGATCGACATCGTACAGTTGAGTGTGACATAAATTGTTAGGAACCTCGCCCAGAATGTCGAACACAACAGAAGCGAAGCGACGAAGTTGCCGCAATCTCATACGGGCTGCACGCGATCTCATGCTGCTGTGCACGATCTCATGCCGTTGCTTATGATTTTCTACCACTGACGAAAAACTTGCAGAAACGACGCTATTAGACGTGGATTAGTAGAGGCTTGATAGAGCTCTGCTTTGAAATTAGAATTGACAGGTGTCTAACAGAGAAGAAAAGTCTCTCGAGTCAAAGAGAGACCCAGTCTCTCGCAATTCGTTTCCGGCGAATGAAGCCGTCAGCAACAAGCAAAAATTTACGAGCAGTGGTCACACGCATGCGCGGAACCACCGTCGAGCTTCTGCTTCCGCTATGTCACACCACACAAGAACTGACTCCACTGCAACATCCACACTTCTTTGGGTCTTGCCACCGGGTTGCAGCTAATGTTGCGCTGAAGGGAATTGCTAATGACTTTATAATGGATTCTCGATGCCTTCCATTCCCATTGGATGCTACATGACAGCTAAATACCACCAGATTCCACTCACCATTGACCAACACTTCCATTCCCTCTTGGTTGGTTTATGTGAAAGAGATGCAGCTAGCTAGTTGTTTGGTCTGCTATTTATACTCGTATACTCACAATTGACTTGCGCGCGGTGTTGTTCACACTCGAGAATTTATATGGGTTAATTGGATTCATGCCATTACAATTCTCGTGTTTTGGAAATATGCCATTACAATTTGTTTAATCAGAAATTTACCATTATAATTTCAACTGAATTGAAAAAACGCTATTTTCTACGGTTTGAATTATTTATTGTACATTGTTCCTATACAGTACTTCCGTATGTGCAGAGAGAGCATATTTGTCCATATAAAAGTACTGTATAGGAACAAAGGTACAACAATTGATAGAAAATGATATTTTTTTAATTCAGTTGAAATTATAATGGTAGATTTTTGATTAGACGAATTGTAATGGCATATTTCCAAAACGCGAGAATTGTAATGGCATGAATTCAATTAACCCTAAATTATAAATGTTATCATAGAAAATAGGAGTATTAAGAATGAGAAGATAACAATTTAGGTCCTCTTCATTTTTATTTTGGTTGCAGAGCTTTCGCTTCGTTGAGGTTGCATATCTCGTAGAAAACAATTAAGTTATAGATGGGCCTGTATGTTGATAGTAACATTTTACAGAAACTTAAAAGCTTTCTTTGGAACACAAAAACATTACAGGAGAAATATTCCACTGGAAAAATTTATTATTTAGAAAATCCCAACCCAAAGTGGCCTAAACGTAGATCATCTGAAACGGGTAAACGTAGATCACTATTTGATATTTTAACCAGATCTCCGTAGTGAGAAGATGATGAAAGATTGCTGCAGTTCTTGGACGATGATGAGTTCTGGGGCAACGTCGAGTTCTGTGGGGACGATGAGTTCTGCGGGGATGATGAGTTCTCCGAGAATGATGAATTCTGGGGCTACGGCTGACATCCAGTTGCGCCAGTATCTATGTTTGCTTTCAACTGAACTAGTGTTATTACTCCTTCGCGGGAATGTTTCAGTGAGCTACAGGTTTGTTGCTGAGATCGATGCGGTGTGCCTAGTTGGGTCAAGTAATTAGCAAACACTGCCCCCAACATAGGAATAGATATATTGGCCCTGTTCTCTTATTGAATTTCTTCAACTGAATAGTCGTGAAAGATAGTGATCAGCACCAGTTAAGACTGGGCTGTTGCTTCAATGACTGCGGATCTGAGAACTTTATTGGTCCTTCAAGCAGAATGAATACTGTTCTTGCAATCGCTCTATGCACCCTACTATAAATTACTGTTTGGTGCACATCCTTACAGTGTATCACTTGCATATACTGCAAGCTTGACCATGCTACACCTCATTGTACACAACAAGCCAGCAATAAAAATCACGTCTACCACTGTCCAATAGCGCTGTACTCCTATGTGAGACTGTGAAAGAAAGAACAGTGGTCCGAAAGGATGATCCATGGCGAGTGCCATAGGTATAGATATTGCCAAGTGTGGTTCCCTAGAAATTGGAGGCATCAAGAACCCCTACCGTATTCATACCGGGCTGCTTGTCTCAGTATCGTCAACTTTGGGTGCTTTCGATTTCATTTGCGTCCAGCCCTCAGAGTGAGTCCAGCTGCAGGTGAAATGGATGCGGACCGTCTTCAGAGCGGCAGAGGGGAGCAGGACATTGCCGCGTAGGCTCATTAGAGGTGGATCCCCCCACAGCGGTGATGTTGCCGCCATGGTTTTAGGTACCGTGAACCAGCCAGTTTTTAACAATGTTAAAAAAAAACCAGCTGGTTTTTCAATATTTTGCTACAATATTAGGTTCAGTTTCGAGTGAAAACTGACTATTCGACTGTTTCATCGAAAACTGATCGGTTTTCAACATTTTTTTATCCCTGGCTGCTGCTCAGCAGGGGATTCTCGTTCCAATGAAATCCGGGTGAAACCACTGCAACTATCAGTGTCTTAACAAAAAAAAAACAAGCGAAGAGTGTTAATGCACCCAGTGCTAAGTAGTAAAGAAATACTCCAATGTGTGTGCTGTGCTGTTTTTTTTCCGTTGTTGCAGCCCATTCCATTTTCTAGGATCGCTGTCTCTGCTGTGAGTAAAAGAAAGAACCAAGCATCGATCCTAAATTTGATTTGACAGCTCAGTCATCGACACCATTATCAGTGGTCTTAGACTTTATACAAGTTGATACACGATCCTTCCATCTCAAATTATAAATTATTCGGGGTTTTTAAAATTTTCTCAAATTATAAGTCGTTGTCACTCTTCGAGACACATTTTTCTTTTCTCAATGCATCTCTATATCTATCTCCTCCTTGTTTTCAAATTTTTTTATATTTTTCACTTTTTTTTAATTTCTATGTCCAGATTTAAAATTACTTATAAAATGGGATAAAATGGGATGGAAGGAGTATAAGGAATCGAAAGAATGCACCACCGACTTTGCTTCATCTTTGTGTAAGCCTTAGGCAAATAGCGGAATAGACAAGAAAAGAAAGAGAAACGGTGGAGACGACGAGCGGACATTCCCTTGGCTTCCATTGCATGCTTTACTTATTTCGTATGTTTGAATGTTTGATCAGGTAATGAAGTTTTATGAGTAGTCGCCTGCTTTGTTTGATCAGGTAATGAAGTTTGAGGATCTCTGTAAAAGAACTGGGCAGTGAATCTGCTTTGGCCCGTATGCATGCAATGGGGAATTCCCTAGGCTTTCCAACATTGTTGCATATGTGATGGTTCATGAGAAACACTCAAGTTCATGTGCTCCTAGTTTATCAGCCACAATAAATGGCCTCTTTGTTAAGATATAATCCTAAAAGGAATGTCTCAGTACTGGGTTGCTAAAATTTACTCCATCCGTTCCAAAATGTAAGTATTTTTTAGGTTTAGTCACAGTCAAGCATTTATCATTTTGATCACTAATAATATATAATTAATAATATTTTATTATATAAAAAATCATATTTTTTGAATTCATCATGAAATAAACTTTTATAAAAAGTCTATTTTTACATTAAAAATTATATAATTATCTAGATATTATTAGTATAAGTTAAAAGAATTTAACTTTATCCGAATCTAAAAATACATATATTTTGGAACGGAGGCAGTAGTAGATTATAAAAAGGTGAGGTCCAAAAAGAGCTGAATGTCGTTTGTTTATCTGGTAACTGGCTGGCTGGGATTGCTGGTTGTAGGCTTGTAGTTATAGCCCTATCTGAATGCCAGCTTGCTGAAATTGAAAGCTGGCTTGGGATGGATTCGGCCCGGGGTTCTACAATCTGGAGGCATGAACATTGAAAGGTACTAGTATTTGTTTATGCATCCAACTCATAAAAGTTTATTTTCACAATTCAATTTAAGGCCTCATTTGGAACAAAGGAAAATTTCTCATTTCTTGTGGTTTTCCTATGAAATTTAACTGTTTTCTGTGCAAGTCCTCAAGTCTGAATCAGAGAAGCCCTTACCCAATGGAATGGACAAGACTATACATTTGACGTACATGTGGATAAAATAGGTAGTACATGAAAAAATCAATATTAATTTTTTGCTGTTATATATGAATATGGTTTAGAACTTTAGATTCTTCTATTCATTTTGTATTTGTATTCGGGAACATGCGAGATTTGCAATTAGATCATTATCTTAGCAGGAAGAGCGGCGCTTCAGATAATTAATTACAGTAACTAATGAATCTAATGTTTGCATCAATAATCGTCCAAAAATATGAGATAGCGGAGTAGCAGTGTTACACAAACCATGCATTTATAGCGGGCATCGATCGAAGGAGGCTAGATTACAGACAGACACCCGGTCTGAATTTTACATGGATGGGTTTACGAATGGTGTTTTTAGCTGGAGAGGGCGCTGGTGTTGTAGACAAGGAGCGCGCCGAAGCCGAGGAGACCGGCCAGGGTGATGGCCCAGATCAGAAGCCCGGTTTTTCCTGCAGCAAACAAGGATAGGTTCATGATCATCACACTGTTAACGTACGGAACTCATCTGCTACATATGGATAAGTTCCATTGTGATGCAGAGATACTAGTAGTTACTTGGATTGCAAACAAAGAGACGTTTTGGTAGAGAGTTAAGTATGTTCGCATTAACAACTCTGGTGATTTCTAGCACATGTTTATTAACAAAGGAAAGCAGAATTACGTACCACCGACGTAGACATCGCCACTGGGAGACCAGTCCTCTTCTTTGTAGATTGGGCTGAAAATTAAACCATTGGAAAGCAGTTTAACTAAGCCAACCACTAATAATCCACTGATAACTTAATTTCACACTGCTTCTTCCCAAACAGCATCATATCTAGAATCTAGATCGAGATTCACCTGTATCCATCGACGTTGGCGCCGTACTTGTCCACGAACTGGTACACGCCCTTGCCCTGCATAAGAAAGAAATCCGTCAGTTTGGTTCTGTCACCAACTCAGCATCTGCTCTGAAAACATTCTGAAGCGGAAAATTGTTTCTTCGCCAACTCCGAGAGAGGAGCGGTAGGTGCTCACCTTGACCTTCCTGCCGGAGGCATCGACGTCGACGGTCAGGCCACCCCCGATTCCTGCAAGACAACAAGGTTCCTCAGATCGTCAGAGTTCATCATCATCAGCTCGAATACATCAATCTCTGAATCTTGGTCTTCTCGTGGTTCACGAACCGAAAGGCTTGTCGGTCTTGATCTTCTTGCCGGTGCCGCAGACGACGGCGAAGGAGGAGCCGGCGCGGCCGAGGGACGGCAGGCCCTGGGCCCTCGTCGGCGCAACCAGAGGCGAGGAGGAGATCATGGAGGCCGCCATTGCTAGCGCTTCCTCTGTGCTGATTGCTGCGTACGTGTCTCGCCCTTGCGTCTAGGGTTGCAAGCGAGCACTGCAGCAGGCAGTTATACCTGTGGCGCCAAAACCCGCGGATAATGCCAGGTGGACATGAGTGACCGCCGCCGCGCCACGTGGCAGCGTGCGAGCGGCCAGCCCTGATATGGCCGTGCGCGAACCCTATCCTTAGGGATTTTTAGTGGAGGTGGTGATCGATGGCCCTCTCGTTGGGATGGTAGAGAAATTTGTGACAGGCAAGCTTTGCTGAGAAAGAATCAAAAGAACTTGTGGTTGTGGTGGTGCACATGCTTTGAATTTGCAATTCAACTGCAGTAGATGCCAATGAACGTACTGCTGTCCAGTGTCCAGAATGTTCTGATTTGAATATGCAGTGGTTACTACATTAGAATCATCTGCTAAGCGTCACCCTCGCTGCCGTGTGAGCGCATTCTCTCTCAGGCAGCAACCTCCTGCCCTCTGCCGCTCGGTAAAGGATTCGTCTCCGCGGTTCATGGGCGGAGCTCCCATGATGCCTGGGTATTCTTGAGAATACTCAGTTCATGGTCAAACAGTTGAGTATATATGTGAACCTTCATATTATAGTATAATAAACAATCAATTCAATATCCTATAGACTAAAAAATATAAAGAACTAATCAGAATTTTTGAATTCTTTACATATTTTGCACTTTAAATTATTATATCAAAAAATAGTACTTTAAATTAATACTACGGTGAACACTCACACCTTTTCGATGCAGCAATTCTTTATCTTGTGAATACACGATTATCAAATCCCTTTATCTTGTGAATACACGATTATAAAATCCTGGCTCCGCCAATGCTCCGGTTACTAGGGTGTTGCTGCCACTATGGCTACACATAATGGTTTGCATGTTGTCAGTTGCAACCGTAGAACGAGCAGTTGAACACACCGACATTGTTTTGGTCATTTCCATTTGAACAGCAAGAGATCCTTCAAAGAAATTGGACATTCACTAATGGAAACTGTGCTAGGTCAAATCACAATACGCCAAAGATGAGGCTGAGAGCAATTAGTGTTGAAGGCATACGTGCTCTTAGCTATCGCTGATGATGTTCTGATTCTCCACAAACCCAAACGAACCTTTTATTTAGTTGCCCAACAACAGATATATATCTGAGGCCTATATACTTCAATGACGCAATGTTACATAACACAAATTTATACCTGGGTAAACTCGAGAGGGTTTGCAAGGTAGAGCACAACCTCCCTGGAACCAACACAACTCGGATAATCGCTCTGCTTGTTCCCCAAAAATGCAGCAAATTGTGTACTCCCTCCAGTTCAAAAAGAAAATCATTTTGATAACAACAATCACCAAAACATAATTTTAATAATATTTTCTATAAAAATATTATTAAAAAAAGTGACTTATGTATACTTTTATGAAAATATTTTTAAAGTCAATCTAATCATATAGTTTTCACATTTCTTAACTTAATAAACTTATATGTAATTTTAGATTCCCAATGTTCAACCAAAACACTTTAAAAGGCTTCCTATTTGAACTGGAGGGAGTCCTTTTTGGCAACAGCTACTGTCAATTTCAATTCATTTACTAAGAGCTTAAATAACCAATTTGACACTAACAGAAACTGTATAAGCTGATCCTTTCCCCACCTTTCAAAAACTGTACATGCTGATTCAATAGAGAGCAAGCATACTTTTTTCTGGACTCTGCTGCCGTTGCAAAAAGTAGATTGTTTATGAACCGATTGTGCAAGAGTTCAAAGTACCATAGGTGCCAACTCGAGTAGAATTTTATACATTGTTAAACTTGAATGCAAACATAACGGCATACCATACACAGGTATTCAATAAAAATAATACGCACAATAATTGTATATCACATTGTAAATTCAAACGCTGATCATTATGCACACATCACAGAAAAACAGGTTAAATAAATTGACACAATTGGACAACGTGAATCAGGACCACCATACACGCATTTCTGTCCTCACATTCCAGACAACAATGGTGAAAGCGATTGAAATTATTCCAAATTGAAAGCAATACCAAATAGCAAACAAACAGCATTTATCACTAACCTAAAAAGAGATGGAAATGACTATCCACATCATTCTAATCACTAAAAAAATTTAACATCTGACAACTTACATAACTCTACAATAAATTAAACAATCCATGCTGATATTTACAGAAGACCTTTTGTGGCTATTCCAGCTAACTGTAGCAAAATTTGTATGAATGATGATTATGGCACACTGCAACTATCCACACTTGGTGCCACAATTATCACCATAACAACGTAAAAGGAGAAACCGTGGTAGGGGTGACAACTCAGATGGACGGAAGAAGCAAGTTGTAGAAAGTGCTAGCGATGGCTAGCAATTGGTTACAAGGTGATTATAAGTTTGTAGATGAAAGATGTTCCCAGAAAAGGTCGTTGAATAAAAGGGAGGTTACAACAGGTAGAGAAGGTTGACAAGGAGAAGAGCAGTTCCTCATAAAGTTGTAATGTTAGCATATACTATCATATGCAGAACAAAAAAAAAAAAGAGTTAATCTGCATGTTGGGATAACAGAACTCAGAAGTATTAAGTTTCATCTAAGAGTACATTACAAAGGGATACCAGGCAATTTAAGAAATTCATTAATATATGGCTCCCAGCAGAATTTAGTAGGATAGTACCACCGATGAAACAAGTGTGGCAGCAATGGTCACATGGAAAAATTATAAGAGCAACATAAAGGCGGGATGAACCTGTCAGATCAACAAGGAACCCCTATAGTGCTTCAGGAAAAAAAAAGCACAGTTAGCTCCATCAACAGGACAGAGTCTCAGAAGCTACATTAGGATACCTTAGATGATGTTTCAACACGAGAATTTTAAGAAACTATGGGCAAATTTACGCAAGCTACACTACCTCCCTTTAGAGGATATCTCAAGGTAGGAGTTCTAAGGATCAGCTGGCAGCACTGAAGGGAAAACTATAAGAGCTTCACTAAGTAGTAAATGATTCAAAGATTCATGTTGGGAAATAGACTCTTTTAGCATAAATGATGGAAGGAATCAACTATCAGTGTCGATCGGACAAAATTGCAAGACATGCTAAGCAGGAAGTGAACCAGACAGTGAGATTAACGAAGTATAAGGACACACTAGTTACGAGGAACAAGCCTGTACAAATGGAGTTTAAGGACAAAATTGCAAGACCTGAGACAAGTAGTAAGTGAACCAGCCAGTGAGATTACCGAAGTAAAACGACATGAGTCACAAGGAAAAAGCCAATGCAAACAGAGTATAAGGACACATTAGTTACGATGAACATGCCAGTGCACATGGGCATCTGATCAAGACTCTAGGGAATATAAAGTGTTCTGTTGACTTTGGAGTTACACCACACTCAGATAATCAGAAAACTGGACTGGTGGAGGAGAAGCTGTGTTGATGTTCTTCCCCAAACCTAAGGAAATTATGGATAGCAGGAGAAGTCAAAAGGATAGGTTGAAGATAATGAGCTAGACTTCTTGAACTGCTGAAGGAATATTAAGTTGACATTATGAAAGCTTTGATCAGATTCTCAGCTGATTGCCTCTGCTCAGAAGTGCCAGATATGCGGGCAATATGATCATGACGAGATGATTTTGATTCAATTATTTCAATGTGTGCTCCAGAAATCTGCAACCAACCAAAGAATTACAAATCAGCATTAGAATAAAGTGACACGGTACTTAAATACAGAGTTGATAAATATTTGAAAGGCTAGTTGCATCATTTTTTCATATTTTTTCTCCTTGTCTGATCATGCTAGTACTATGGTCTTAATGTAGGAACTTAAATAAATGCCTTGAGCATCCTACCCATCTCATATCATTTGAAACCAACTGCTAAAAAAACCTAAAAAACTAATGATCTTTATAGCCAAAGGCAACCCCTTTTTATATAGAAAAACAAAAGAATACTAATAAACTTACAATTTTAAACAGATGATAAAATATAAATACGAGTAAAGTTCTCCAGAAACTGGAGGGCAAACTTTTGAAAATGTTTCGATACATCTACAAGCACCCTTTCTTACTAAATGTCAAACAAACACAGGATGGTAAAAAAAAAATTATGATACTTTATCTCACACATGAGCGCTTATATTGCAAAATGAGACAAAGACAAGATTTTAATGCTCCACATCCTGGTTGTTTGTTTAAAGCAGTAGCAAACGGAATAGAAACTGACCTTCCTAATGTTATCCAAGTTTGAGCCACGTTTTCCCATCACTTTTGGCAGGCCACTAGGAGGAATCGCCATCTCCAAATGTGGAACACGTCTGACCATTCGTAGTCAGAAAAATAAAGAATTGTAATAGCAAGGATAAAAATACCTTAAGAATGAAAACTACGATGACAGAAGTACAGGATTTCTAGTAAGTTCAGCAAAACCACAGTTGAACATGTGAACCATACCCTTCATAAGCCTTCGATGTATAGGACGAAAGTCCTCCATAGTCTTCATCTGTGACCTGATGGAAGATATCAATATTAATATAATGCAATAAATTCATAGAAATAAAAGAGAATTGATGTTAAATCACAAATGTATACCTGCAAGGAGCTATACCCATATGACCTTCTACGAGGTAATATGTCTAGATCTCGCTCAGTTTCACCCCTTCGATCATAGCCCATAGGAGTGACTTGTTGACTGTAAGGCAGTAATGTAGGCAAAGAAAGGCTGCTTTCATACAAGGGATCGGTAGTGGCAACAGATAGCTTGTCATCCCTGTCAGAACTACGGTTCTCCACCCTGTCTTTCAGAATGTGTTCCCTAAGTCTTAAAACTATCTGTACAAGAGCATCACGCAGTTTCTCCACTTCTCCAAATACCTACATGCAATTGCTAGTTGAGAACCCAAAAAACAACAATATTAATGCAGTTTAGACGTTGAAACAGTAACAAACAAGTTAGTACCTCAACAAGCTCATCACTGGAAGATGCCCTCCGGGGCTTATTGCCTTTTGAGATCTGGATGTCTGCATGAGTCTTCTTTCGCATGTCAATAACTATTGAACCACCCTTGCCAATGAGACACCCAATAACCTTACTTGGAACGAGAAGACGAAAATTCATTCTATCTTCTTTGTTATCATTATTGATCTTTTCTTGAAGTAGCAAAACAGCTTCCACTGCTGCAGATTTAACATCATCGGTCGCCTGGAAACGAAAAATAACCTAAAATAAAACACCAGGACATAAGGAAAAAATGCATGAAGATGAGGAGACTTGATCAAACCTCAGTGGATGTAATGGTGATTATGCTTTCCTCCCTGTCATTCTTTGCATCGTCAACATCTATCCTTGCACCACTTTCTTGCCTTATACCCTTTATGGTTGCACCTCCTCTACCAATAACCAAACCAATTTTGTCACCAGGGCATAAAACGCGAAATACTAACTCTCCTGAACATTTTGGGGTACTATATGCAGGAATAATTGGAAGAACAGATGGATAAATATGCAATCCATCATGATGATCAGCAGGAAGAGTTCGGGGTGTTGAACCTAAGATAGACAGACTTGGATGTCCAGAATGTATAGCAGAATCTGGGGCTGAGTAGAAGTTGCTCGCTGGATACACAGGGAGTTCTGAAGGAACTATAATGTTTGAAATAAGTTCAGTAACAGAAGTTTCAAGAGAAATGCTCTCTTTTGATGGGTATTTGTAGATGATGGTTGATATTCCCAACAACGCCTTTCGGACAGCTTCAGCACCACCGGTTATCTGTTTAGCATAAATATTTTTCAAGGTAACAAGTAATCGGACACATATATTAACTGAAGATTTATTGACCATAAAAGAAATAGATATGACATGCTGGATTGGAATTTGAAGACCCCCCCCCCCAACACACACACACACAACAAACAAAATACAAATAAAAAGATTTAAATGTGTGCATCACACCTATGCTTTTAAGGCAGTGAGGCAAGACGTGGCAAGTTACCCGTCCAATTGCTTAAGTGATGGCTTACCAGTGGAGAAACAATAACGCAAACATAAGGAGGAGAGAAAGGGGGCCCAGCCCATCTGTGCTAGATTATGCTTTCCTCAACCTCAACTAATGCTCCCAGCCAGCTAGCTAGGCAACACTGCCACCTCTCTCCCTCTCCCTCTCCCATGGCTGTTCTCTTCCTTACACACTGCCGCAACCCATCCCCATGGCCGCTCCCCTGCTGTCAGGCTCCCAACAC
>BCLH01000072.1:253428-301290 GCA_001602315.1 Zoysia pacifica
AACTTTAATGCTAAAAAAATTATTAGTAACAGTAAATATCATTCTAGAATATTTATAACTTAAATTAATTTATAACTTTTAAAATACTATAGATATTTGTAGAGATAATATATGTATATAAAATATTTTTTATATGTTTAGTATAGCTATATATAATCTAACTTGTATTCCTACTTACTTTTAAATTTATCATAAATAGTAAACTGTTTCTTATCTAACTATTCATTTAGTAACTTATACAACTCTTATCAAAAAATTGATTATAAAATAGAATTTGAGTATGATGTACAACAACTATAATATATTTTATTTTTTAATATTTCTAAATTTCATGCGAACGAGATCTGTAATATAATATTATCTATAAAGTAATATAAATTTAGTTCATACATATACTAGAATGTTTATAAAAAAATTTATGTTTTAAAACAAATGATGTGTGTAATTATTTGTTCACCCTACCTAATTTTTTAGTTTAGATCCGCCAATAAGATAAACAATAATAGCAAACTTAGAAACAATAAAAAAACTGAACTAATGTATTACGACTTTGATAACTAGTTCAGTAAATCAAAAGAGACAAACATCATAGAAATCGCATACACTTACATGATAAAAAATATAAAACAAGAATATAACAAAATAAGTGCACATCTACTAAATCCCCCAAAATCTTTTCAATCCCCTCAATACCACTCCACATATGGATAGATCCAACTATTAAAGAAAGGGAGGAGAATTCTTATGATTGGGGAGGAGCGCTCTCACCTAAGCGAGGTCTGCCACGGCCGCCGCTCAGCACTAGACTTAGACCGAAGAGTCTTCTCTGCCGTCCGGCAAGTTTATAAGTCCGAAGTTGGCCGTATGTGTCGTGTTTAATGGGCCAGTGTGAGCCCCACAGTTTTGCCATGACCCAGGCACAATTAGGCCCATGTATTGTGCTTAGTTGGGAGTCTATCCCGTTACATTTAAATTGTCTATTTTTTTACGAACAACAAATTAAATATATTTACAGTATTTCTATGCAAAGACGAAAGATGGAAGTCTTATGGTGGGCTAGTACTGAATACACTCTAATCTCTTTGTTTTTTTTAATTATTGTCATCGCTCAATTTTAACATTACTTTTAATGTTATCTTTGATTAATTATTTTATTTACGCCCTCTGTTCAATTTTATTTTATCATTTAAAATTTGTTACTAAATACTTATTATTCTCACTTACCAATACAATTTTTTCTTTTCAATACACTTTTTCTCTCCCCCCTTTCTTCTTTATCTCACCTACTCGTTTACAGTATTGTGTAGCATATTTTTTCACTACTCTTTAATTTTTATGCCCAGAGATAGGATACAAATAAAAGTGAATAGATGGAGATAGAGTAAAAAATATGATAAATATTATTTATTCTAATATAATTTGATTTATTGTTAAAGTAAAATATTAAAGGTATAATTAAGACTCTATTTGATAATTCTTCTCCATGGGCTTCTATATTTATTTGGTGAAGTCTTACCAAATGGACGAGAGATTGTTTTTCCTTGTTTTTACAGTGAATCCACATGAAAAAGTGGAGAAGCAGCTAGCCACCACCAAAATATAGGACCCATTTAGTACGGCTTTGGCTTCTTAAAAAACAACTTTGTCTTTGGCTCAGACTTATCTGAAAATGTTTGGTACGCCAACTTCTCTTATGGCTTCTACTAAAATGTGGAGCAATTTACAATATGGATTGTCAAGGTAGATAATACGACTCTCACATGTACCGTTTGGTACGGCTTTATAAAAGGTAGATTTTAAAATAAACCCAAGTGTTCATTTACGCTAATTTTGAGGCTAAATTTTTTTTGCCTCCTATGAGATAAAAGTTATTCAATATTTATTAATTACTGCATCACTCAAATTGAAAAGTAATTAGTCACTTTTGAAAGGTGACGGTAATTAAGAGCATATTTTTTTATATAAATCAATGGCTAAGATCGAATTTATGTCTTACCTCTTAAAAGGTAAAACATCGTCACTTGATCTATTTTAAAAGAACTCTCATAAAAAAATCAATATAAAAACCCATAGAGAAACCCTACCACACAGGATTTTAGTTTCCTAGCTCTCCCTAACCACGTTGGCACTCAATATTGCAAATTACTTTATGTTTCGAGAAGCTATAGATAAAGGTGCTTTATCAAATATTTTTTTATAAAACTGAGCAATGATATAGAATTCATATTTCTAACCGCTTTTAAAAGAAGATAGAACCTATCACGTGCAAAATTATAAGCCACATTTTATTGTGCTCCTGCTCCCGTTGTCGTTAGTGGCCCTTTCCATTCTCTCATAACCAAGGCGTCGTGCACCATATCGTAGACGGCGTAGTGGCCTTGATTAAGACGTGAGGGAGATTAATTTGCAACACTTAATTATATGCATTCCATCAGATCTACTAGTATAGTACTCACAATATAAGGGTGCTTTTATTAGTTGATATATATTGAACCACAAAAGACGAACACTAGAATCGTTGTCACAGGAGTATCCACATGCTTTACAGTGAATTCCATTCCCGTCTTACTCTCGTACTCCATTTCATTTTTTGTTGAGATTGTTGCAGCTTGCACGGCATGGTGGAATGGCAGCCAGCAACCTTGATCTGGCCTCGGGCGATGTGTCCCGTTACAGCTCAGATGCGCGGGAGAAGAAAAAAAAAATTTCTTTAACCAACTTGTTCGTTATCACGACACGACTTCAGGGAAGTCAGAGCTGAAAGATTTGCCGACTCGCCAAAGCTCCCACCGCCATTAGTCTCGCACTCTACTAGTAGGCTAGTGTTCGTGTTCTGTGTCTTCCTCTTCCCAGAACAGAGACTACCATCGCCTCTCACCGGAGCAAACTCACCGGCCAGGACCGTGCCGCATCGCCGCTGGGTGTTCTTGGGCGCCGGCATTAAGGCCGGGCGCGCGTCCGAATCAGGTGATTCCTCCGCTCCTGGCAGGCGGGCTGCGAATGTTCGAGATCTAAGCTCCTGTTCTGTTTTTTTTCCTGGTTCGTGGGCTTCTTGGTTTCCAAGATCAAGCTGCTTTTTTTTCTTTGCTCTTTCCTTTGGGGGAAAGTATGATCTTTTCTTGCTACAGTCATTGTGTTGCGTTCGCATTTGCCTTTAGCCTTAGGACGTTGAGTCTGGTCCGTCGCTCCTACAGATTCCAGATGATCTTGATTGATCGCCGGACTCGGGCGGCTGGTTTGCTGTTCCGATCTTCTAAGAAACTGTTCAACTGGTGGAGACCGTATTCCGGCTTGTGGCTGCAATCAAGGGGATGCTCGGTGCTTACTGTCTGCAGTTTCTTGGTTGTAGTTGGGTGCCTGCAATTTCCAAGCATTAGGCAGCTTCAACTTGCTTTGCCCTGCCCTTACTGTTTTGCTAAATCCTGATTGTTTGCGCCTTGCTGATATATTATTTTGATGTGCTAGATAGGGAAATTGTAAATTGGTTATTTATTTCATCAACGAAAGAATGCTATTTGAAGAAAGGAGGAAAATACCCTACCCCATATATAGGTGCATAGGAATGTTGCTCGTTCATTATTTTTATTTGATACTTGCTAAATAAGCTAGTGTTTAATGGTGGGGTGGCCCACTAAGTTGTTATTTATGATTTGAAATCAAGGGTTGACATGAAGGAATAGATATAATTTATAAGAGAAGGGTACACTGTGCTCGATTGATGGTGAACCTGCAATGTGTTTTACAGGTTGTGACAACAAGGTGTTTTTTTCTTTTGTTCAAGCGTATAAATAAATGCCTCTTTTATTGGTTAGTGGGTGCAAAGTGTCAACTTCACTTGGAGATCTTGGTGGAGTGTACAGATGTGCTACATTGGCTTGGTTCTCTTCACCTATAGGTTCAGAATTCTACGTTTCCACTTCACTGTACACATTTTTAAGGTAGCTTAGAAAGTGGACCAGTTAGGATTTCAACACCATTAAAAATTATTACCTCCACTTTTCAACTGATAACATGGGACAACTTGCGTACTCAGAAACGAGGCAAGTTGTCCTAACATAATCAATCAAAAACATGAGGGAGTGTATTGTTTTAGGGATGGAGATATAGAGTCAACTCTTCACATGGGTGCACTTGTTCCCCAGTTATATAAGTGGGTGCACTATGAAGCTGTAATTTTAAGTTTTACTGATTTTATGCTATCACCTTCAGAAACAAAAACTGTTTTGATGCCCTTCTATTTATCCTCAGGATTTCAGCTCTAATTATCTGCTTCATTTTTGGGGGTTCAACAATTTCATTTTCCAAAAATGGCTTGCTGTTTCATCTGCGGAACAGGCATGAAACAAAATATTGATGGTGAAGGTTAGCATTTTATAAATTTTAGCTCAAAAGTCTCTATTATAACCTTTTCTGAAATGTTTATAGAAGTTCTTCTCCTGGTATGCTTACAATTGTTTTCTGGATGTGCCAGGATTAAACAAGGTGAAGGTAAAAGTTTTTTCTTATAAAGAGATGAGGAAAGCTACTCATGGTTTTAGTGGGGCAAGTAAAATTGGTGAGGGTGGTTTCAGTTCCGTATTCAGGGTAATTTGCATTGGTCACTTAAATGAGATCTATTGTATACATATCAAATTGTCTTGCTTATAAGTCCTTACATCTGATCAGGGAAGGCTTAAAGATGGAACAGTTGTTGCAGTGAAGGTTCTCTCTGTTAATTCAAGGCAGGGTATCCGGGACTTTGTCAATGAACTCACAGCAATTTCCGATATCAGGCATGAAAATCTAATTAAGTTGATTGGTTGCTGTGCTGAAGGGTCCCACAGAATCCTTGTATGCAATTATCTTGAGAATAATAGCCTTCAACATACACTGCTAGGTAACATGATTTTTTACTATTTATCTTCATTTAAGAAGTATATCTTTAATAGCTATTTCACTTTCATACTACTGTGGTTTTCCAGGATCTGGCCGTAGCAACATCAGATTTAATTGGAGAGCACGCGTCAAGATTGCTGTTGGTGTTGCTCGCGGCCTTGCTTATCTCCATGAAGAAGTCCGCCCACCTATAATCCATAGAGATATAAAGGCAAGCAATATCCTTCTTGATAAGGATCTCACCCCCAAGATTTCTGATTTTGGACTGGCCAGACTCCTCCCACCAAATGCGACTCATGTGAGCACTCGAGTTGCAGGAACAATGTAAGCATAGCCTTGTGTGGGATGTTTGAAGAAATTCTTGCTTGCCTATATTTCGTTCTTTACTGTATTGCTGTTTTTATTTACCAGAGGTTACCTGGCTCCTGAATATGCTGTCAGAGGACAAGTGACAAAGAAGTCAGATGTTTATAGCTTTGGTGTTTTGTTATTGGAAATTGTTAGTGGAAGATGCAACCACAATGCTAGATTGCCTTCTGAGGACCAATTTTTGCTTGAGAGAGTAAGCTCTATTATATTTATTAAGTGTATGCTTCAGTTTGTGATTTTCATTTTCACTACCATTTCAGTACTAATGGTATTATCTAGGTTATCCATTATCAGCTCTGATACTGGTCATTATGTGTAGGCTCTAACAGCCATATCTGTCAAAACACAGTTAAATAGAATCATATAGCTGGCATCTATGTATATAATACTGCATATAGAATCACATGGTCTTCCAAGGCATCCAAATTAAATAAATAGATCCCATTTTTTAAAGTGCAAAATTTAAGATTACATTGCTATTCATTGTCTGAAACTCAGCTGGTGTGTTATTTGAATGTCAAGGTCTTCTTGTTCTCTTGCAGACATGGACAAATTATGAGCTAGGAAAATTAGAAGAGATCATTGATATTGATATAGGGGATGACTTGGATGTCCAGGAGGCATGCCGATTCTTGAAGATTGGTTTACTATGCACCCAAGATGCCATGAAACGGCGTCCCAATATGACCAGCGTCATCCAAATGCTGATCGGAGAGAAGGCTGTCTCCATGGACAAGGTTGCAAAACCTGTTGTGATCAGCGATGGGGATCTCAGGGCCAATGACCAGCAGAGACCAACGGATGCCCTCTCCTCTGCAATAAAATAATTTGCCACCACTGCTACAACCACTTCATCATAAGTAACCACTCAGTCATCATTGTGAAAAAGCACACGCGCCAAACTATTTTTTGGCTGTACATCATTGAGCTCTATAGAGAAATAGCATGTTTTCTTTTGGTCATGTTCTTTAGTTGTCTGTTCCCTGTAAATATTTTGGATACAAAGTCGTGGGAGATCCAAATAATCTTTCATGATTTTTTGACAGTTGTGACTCCAAGAATGTTATTTACCTAGGCAGCTGATAAACTCGCATCCATTTATGTGAAGTAATTTTCCTAATTCATGGAAGTGAATTGGACCACCGAAACTCATCAGATCAAATTGAAACCTTTACTACCATTCTACTAGTATTATATCAGTAATAGATAATGTTCTATTATATAAGATCACAGCTCATGTTATTTACGATCCAGAAAGTCCTGTGATTAATGAATTTTTTTTTTCAGAGCTTCCTGCGGCAGTGTTCATTTTGAATTTACAAAAGGGAGGCTATTTTCTAAGATCTACTATCAACATAACAAGTGAAAAAAAGGAAAGCAATATATGATACAATACTTTTGCCATGTAAAAAAGCAAGCTGAATACAAAGAGAAACAGTTAATTCTTCATCGGATAAAGGCATATGCATAGTGCATACGCTACAAGAACCCATCTTTTAAGGAAAAATAGCATGGTTCTGAAAAAAGATTTGGTGATACTTCCATTAGCTTATTACTTTAATGAAACTGATTGCACACGTTATAAGGACCAGAACTGCATTAAAAAGAAAAATATTGTTTATATTTAACAGTAGAAAGTGGCACAAAGTTCAACACAATGTGACAAACTTAAGAACTTCGGTTAAGCACGATGCTGAAGGAACTGGTACCATCAGTGACAGACAAAAGATGATTCTGTTTCTACAGAAATCTGGACTGCACATAGCAAACTCTAGTAGAAATACTCATAAGTATCCAATTCATAGTCTTCCTCCGGATCATCTCCTTCATAGTAATCTTCATCAGAGTCACAAGGAAGAGTCAGGTTCTTCAGTTTAGGACACTTAGCACGCAGCTCCGCATCCATTGTGCTGCTGATCCAATTATCACCAGTAGGAACATTGAGAGATTCCAACGCAGGGCAGCTATCAAGGATGGCCTTCAGTCCAGCAGCAGTTAGACAGTAGCCCAACAATTCTAAAGAGCGCAATTCGCGCATTTTTGGAATCTTATAGTTTGATCAAGACCATCCAAGTAATATTCATAGTAATTGCTGCCACGATTCATACTGAAACTCATCCTTAGTTCCTTGAGATGGGGAAAAGCTTGGCATGTTGATTGGAGTACGTTCTGGGAAGCGTCGTTGCTATAATATGATAGTGAAACATAAACATCTTCAAGGAGAGGGAGCTTATTTAGCTGTTTCACATCCAGTGATACGTCAAGTGGGTCATCATGTGTGAGGTGAATGCTTTTCAAAGAAGTTGCTCTGCGCAGGGAGGAACTCAGGCCAAATTAAATTGTACAGAACTTCATGTGTGGCACAATTGTGCAACAAAATCACTGAATCACATATTGATCAGATAATAACATTGCGGATATACTACCTCCGTTTCAAAATATAAGCGTTTTTAAGTTTAGATAAAGTCAAAAAATTTTAACTTCTACCAATAATATCTAAAAAATTACATAATTTTTAATATAAAAATATAATTTTTGTGAAAGTTTATTTATTGATGAATTCAAAAAAATATTTTTTATATAATAAAATATTATTAATTATATATTATTAGTGGTCAAAGTGATACAAGTTTGACTTTGATTAAACTTAAAAATACTTATATTTAGGAATGAAAAGAGTATATATAACGAATAAATAGGTCAAATTAATCATCTAACACAAAAATGAATGAGATGGAGAACATACAAGGAAAGATGCATGATTTCAATCGATCCAATTTTTTTAATTTGAAAATCGTAGTTCACAAAACATTTCTGAAGCCAATCAATGTTCTTTTCTTGGAGAAATTTACAACAAAAGTGAATCCCTATGTAAGGAGCAATACGCGGGCTTGTACCGTACCTCTCGACGAAGTAAAGCAGCAGCTGGCTATCGCAGGGCCCCCTGTAAGCTTGGCAATGACCGGCGGCGCGGTCGACCGCCGCTGTGGTCAAGTCGACGCGGCGCCAAAGCGCGGGCTCGCACACGGCTCCGCGACGCCAGGCCGCGCACACGCGCTCTGCGCCACGCATGATCTCGCGGGGACCCAGCCGAAGGAAGATGGCGAACAGGATGTCGCCGGGCAGCGCCGCCCAGTCCCTCGCCTCATCCGGCGCGGCTGCCGAGACTGTAGTAGGTTTCTTTGTAAGATACGATCGAAGAGAACAAATCACCGATGAACAACAGGAACGATCAAACAAACTCAAGAACAACACCGAAATCACCTCGGGGATATTCTCTGCTCTTGGTTTGTGTGGTAGTTTGTTACAGATAGGATAAGTACAGAGACAGGTGAGGTTAGAGAGATAAGTAGAGAGAAAAAGTAGTGAGAGGATTCCACATCTTTTCTGCCGTTCTCTCCTGCGCCACCTTCCTTTATATAACATATCTCTTTGCATAATCCTGTGGCGAAAGCAAAACCGGCTCCTTTAAGTTTCCCGCCCTCCTGTCGCTCGTCGGGCACGATCGTCCTGTAGCTTGTCCGGCACGCCGCGCGTGACAATGCCCCTTGCTGAAGATGCAGCTGGTCCCCAGACTGCAGCCGATGGAAAGCAAGCTTTGAACACATAATAATCCTCTCAAGTAGTGAGCTCTTTAGGCAACTTAGACCAAGAAATATGAATTTGTGTAGTTACTGCATTGCCTTTTTTTACTAGTGGACATTCTCATATTTTAACTGGTTCAGAGGCTGATTGATCCAAAGCCATTAAGTCGGGCAACTCGTTGAAAACAAGACTATAGTTTGCTGTAAAAGGCTTCAACTGCGAGACATGAAACACAGGATGTATGAAGCAAGAATCTGGAAGAGCCAACTTGTATGCCACTGACCCCACTTTGCTGACAACCTTGAAAGGGCCATAGAACTTAAAGCCAATTTTGGACAGGGTCGGTTCACCAAAGAACTCTGAGCATATGGTTGCAGTTTCAACAACACTTGATCCCCTCACAGCAAAAGTTCTTTCAGAACGGTGGTTATCAGCATAGTGTTTCATCCTCAACTGAGCCTTCTCTAGGTGAGTTTTCAGAAGTTCAGTGAAGGTCTGTCTTTCCTTCAATGTTGCCACCACATCCACATTTGCACAGCACATCTGAGATACATCTTCAAACACTGATTGATTCTTTCAGTCTGGCTGTCAGATTGTGGATGATATGCAGAGCTAAGTTGGAGTTTAGTATTAAGCAATTTGAACAGCTCTTGCTAAAATGCACTTGTAAATACCTTGTCTCTATCCGAAACAATGGTTTTAGGCAGCCCATGCAACTTCACAACATGCTGAAAAAATTGCAGAGCAACTTGAGGTGCAGTAAAGGGGTGTTTCAAAGGGATAAAATGAGCATATTTAATAAATCTGTCAACCACCACAAAAATCATCGAAAACCCCTCAGACAGTGGTAACCCTTCAATGAAATCCATGGATAGTTCTTTTCAAGAACTATCAGGAATAGGGAGAGGTTGTAACAGTCTTGGTAGTTTTATGTTCTCATGTTTTGCCTGTTGACAGATGGCACATTGTTTCACAAAGTCCTCAACAGCTTGTTTCAACCCTTGTCAGTAAAATACTTTTTTGATTCTTTGGTAAGTAGCTGTGATTTCTGAATGCCCACCCATAGACGAAGCATGAAAAATTGTAAGCAACTTAGTATGTAGAGCCGAGTTTTGTCCCACCAAAATTCTTTTTTTAAATCTAATAATCCCATCAGATAGAGAATAACCCTGTGCATTGGGAGTTTGAATGGCCAGTTGCAAGTAATGGCTAAGCATGTGAGTCTGTTATATATGAGTTGATTACTTCTTGGATCCAGACAGGTAGTACTGATGAAACTGCAATGTGTTGAAATGTTGTCCCGCTCGTGAAAGTGCATCTGCCACTTTGTTTTCAGCACCTTTTTTGTACTGAAACCTGAATCGAAGACCAGCAAGCTTAGTCATTGCTTTTCTCTGAAGATCAGTGGACAATGTCTGGTCCTGAAGATGACACAGACTTTTACGATCAGTTTTGTTAACAAAGGTACTGTGTGTCAAGTAGCTCCTCCACCGATCAACAGCCATCATTACTACCAAGAACTCCTTTTCATATGTGGACAATTTTTTATTGTTGGGACTTAATGCTTTGCTGAAAAAGGCAATAGGGTGACCATTTTGTGAAAGCATTGCTCCAATTCCAGAATCACAGGCATCAGTTTCAACTTCAAGAACTTGAGAGAAGTCAGAAAAAGCCAGCACTGATGTGGCAGTCATAGCTGACTTGAGCTGATCAAATGCCACCTGTGCATCCTGTGTTCAGGAAAACTGTTTGTGTTGTAACAAGTTAGTCAAAGGTTTAGCAATGATGCCATAATTCCTCACAAACTTCATGTAATATCTAGTGAAGCCCAAAAAACCTCTTAGTTCAGTAAAGTTAGTTGAAGTAAGCCAAGACAGCATGACAGTAGTTTTTGAAGGATCTGTGGAGACACCTTTGCCAGATATGATATGCCCCAAGTAAGATAGTGCTTGTTGAGCAAATGTGCATTTACTGAACTTGATAAACAATTTATTTTTTGCTAGAGTAGCAAAAACCAATCTCAAGTGTTCCAGATGATCATTCCAAGACTTACTGAAAATCAGTATGTCATCCATGAAAACCAGAACAAACTTTCTCATATAAGGAGCAAAAATGGAATTCATCACATATTGAAAAGTGGCAAGAGCATTGGTTAAACCAAAAGGCATAACTCTAAATTGAAAATGACCATGATGAGTTTTGAATGCAGTCTTAGGTTCATCTTGAGGGTTCATTCTGATATGATGAAAACCAGATTTCAAATCAATAGTAGAAAAGAACTGGGCTCCTGCTATTTCATCCAAAAACTCATCTATAATGGGCATAGGAAATTTGTTCTTCACAGTGAGTTCAATTTCCTGTAATCCACACAAAATCTCCAAGTACCATCTTTCTTTTTTTTTCACCAAAAGCACAGGAGAAGCAAAAGGACTAATACTTGTAGTAATAAGACCTTTGTTCAACATTTCAGATACCTGTCTTTCAATTTCATCCTTTTGCTCAAGTGAATAACGATAGGGTTTGACATTTACAGGAGCAGCATTAGGCAGTAAGGTAATAGAATGAGCATAAGTTCTAAAGGGTGGTAAAGAAACAGGGTTCTGAAAGATAGCAGCAAAGTCAGTAATCAGTAAAGTTCTAAAGGGTGGTAAAGAAACTGTTGTATCTGTGGTGGCAAAATAGTTATACTGTTAATTTCAGAGGCAGCATCAGTAGATGAAGATGGTTGCACGAAGATGACTGCCCAAAAAGCATTAGATAAACTGCATTTCAACATCTGGTGGCAAGAGATTTCAGATAGGCCAGTGGATTGCTCAGGTAGTATGCCCTGCAACTTAACAGATTGTCCATTATATGAGAACTGAATCCACTTGTGCAACCAATCACAGTTCATGGGACTGAATTGCTTCAGCCAATCCATCCCAAGAACAAGATCATAAGCACCAATGTCCAATACTTTTGCATTGCACCGAAAGGTATGGCCCTGTGTGTACCACTCAAAATCAGGAACATGTGAACTAGTATGAAGTATCTCCCCATTAGCCACCTTGACCATCATAGGAGGTATAGGAGCAGTAGAATACTGAAGTTGTTTGACCAAAGCAGCATCGACAAACGTATGAGAACTACCAGAATCCACCAAAACTAGTAAAGTTTTGTTGTGAACCAATGCTTGCAGTCGTAGGACTTTAGTATCTGGTTTGCCTGAAAGAGCATTCAAGGACATAAAGCAAGTGGAATCAGCAGTGTACTGAGCAGATCCTTCTAGTAAATCTAAGACCTCATCAAATAGAAAATGGCCCCCATCAGCTGTAACGTTGCGTATCATCTGTACTTGGTCCATCACAGGTGGAGCACATTTGTGAGCAAGACTGTATTTGTCACTACATCTATAACATAAACCATTGACACGACGAAATTCTTTGAGCTGTTTTGCCTTCCAAATGTCACCACTGTTGACAGAAGATTTAGGGTCCTTCATGTCAACCACAGCTGTAGGACAGTTAGAGTTACGAACATAAGGTCTCTTACCCTTAGCCATTAGTTGCTCATGAATTGTAGCCAGTTGAGCAGCACAGGCCACACAATCAAGGAGATGCAACTCCACGACACAACGTAATTCATCTTTCAAACCCAACTGAAATTGTGAGACTAAGAGGGTCCCATTCAGTGAAGAATCATACCACCTGATGTGATAAACGATCTGCTCAAATGTTGTTCTATACTCACTGACAGAACCAGTATGTTTGAGATTTAGAAGTTCCACTGTCTTCTCACGATGAACATTCACATCGAATTAACTCAAAACAGCAAGGACAAAGTTATCCCAGTGATAATAGCAGTCACATGTTTACATGCCTGGAACCAATGAGCAGCACGATCGACCAAGTGCATCGATGCTGCTGTGGCACGAAACTGAGCAGGAATTTGGTATAACTGAAAATAAGCGGTACACTTATCCAACCAAATCCTGACATCAGATCCATCGAACAACAGAAAATCCATACAAGGTAACCAAGTATGACGAGAAGTGAAATCCCCAGTATCATTCTCCCCTACAGAGAGATCAACATGAACATGAGGACGAGGGGCTGGTATCGTCACCTGAGGTGGAGGACCTGTATTCTGTGGCGGAGGTGGTGGTGGTGGTGGTGCAGAGTCACTGGTCGTCGATCGGGACTGCGACACGTGCTGTGGTGCAGGGGCGTGCACAAGCAGCCCATCATCTGTCGTCGTGTTGCCGTTGGGGATGGTGAACGACTTCAGAGTAAGCACCACCTGGATTTGCTCTTGCTGTAGCAGGGTGGTCGACTTCATGGCGAGATCCAACTACGTCTTCACCAGGTTGACATCGCTCCCCAACTCGTCCATCTTGTCCACCGCCATGAGTTGCTCGGTGAGCTTCGCGATGGCGTCGAGCATGCGCTGTTCTGTTTGCCATGTGATGATCCACAGAAAGCGAGCTTGCGGTCCAGGCTTGAACAGCGCCACACTGCCCCTTCTCCAAGTTGATCCAAAGGAGCGGAGAAGATCGGCAACGAACCGAAATCTGATACCAGTGTAAGATATGATGCGATTGAAGAGAACAAATCACCGATGAACAACAAGAACGATCAAACAAACTCAAGAACAACACCGAAATCACCCCGGGAATATTCTCTGCCTTGGTTTGTGTTGTAGTTTGTTACAGATAAGATAAGCAGAGAGAGAAAGTAGTTAGAGGATTCCATATCTTTTCTGCCCTTCTCTCCTGCACCAGCTTCTTTTATTTAACGATATCTCTTGGTGTAATCCCCGGGCAAAAGCGAAAACCGGCTCCTTTTAAGTTTCCCGCCCTCCTGTAGCTAGTTCGGCACGATCGTCCTGTAGCTTGTCTGGCACGCCGTGCGTGACATTCTTGCAGTAGCCATGGCAGCTAGAAGCCATCGCCCTCGGGACCTTGGTCGGCAAAGGAGATGACACCGGTGCGAAGGCGAGGGGCCGTTTTTATTGATGATGGGCATCACTGCAGGAAACGAAGGATCTGTGGGATTAATTATGGGCGCATTCCCTATAAAAATTGAAGTTTCTTAAAATTTTAATGTTAGCAACTTTCTTTCCATATTCATACTCCCTCTGTCACAATAGAAGCTTATTTTTCGCTTTTGTGACTACGACTTTGACCAATGATTTCGATAAATTTAATTAAGTTAATAACATAAATTATATATATTAAAGTATTTCTTTTGATACATTTAAAAGTACAAATACTAGGTTTTTTAAATTAACTGAATCTATAAAAATCATTGGTCAAAGAGGAAATCAACAAAAGTCAGAAATAAACTTCTACTACGATGGATCTTTTTATCATTTTTTTCTAAATTTCAGCACTGCTCATTTTAGTGGATGTTGTTGAGATTTAGATATTATAAATTTTTCACTTTAAAATTATATTCAAATTCAAAATTTGAAATTTGATCTGAACTATTTTATTTATTTTTAAGATCGTGAGCCACAATATGAATTTGTCAGAGAAGATTGATTTAAAAGAGTCTAGTAAAATGGATAACGAGAAAATATAGTAAAAAATAATAAGGGCAAACAAGTTTTTTTAAAACCAAAATAGATGGAAATTGAAAATTTTAAGTGTCTAATATAGTAAGAAATTTCAAAAACTTTAGATGGCTAATAAGGAGTTATCCATTAATCATCCTAAACCCTTTCCTATTCTGGCACGGCCATCAATAAGTCCATTTTCAAACACAGAAATTTCATATGAGTCTTACAGAAATTTTATAAAAAACAGTTTAATTTCACAGGAAAAACATAGGAATAAGAAAAAATTCTCCATTTTAAATGAGGCCTAAACAGGAGGAGTGTTCTCGTTGCATTTTTCACATTCTTTGCGAGAGCAGTATGTAGCTGGACTTGATCAAATGTTCTTCTGAAGAAATTGAGTCATATTTACTACATGATTTAATTTGCTCAGTACCATCACAAAGCCTTCAGAGTTGCAAAATACCATCGCAAAGAATTGAAATGGCAAAAATAGTATTCCAAAGCAAATTGATTTGCTAAATACTAATGATGTTACCTTTGGCCGCTTAGGAAACATAAAAAGACTTATTTACCCTTTAAGGAAACTGAGGTTATGAAGACAATCGTATCTATTTTTGATCCAAAAAGAACACTCGTCTATATGTACGCTATATGCAGTTTTTAATTTTTTAATGGTCATATTGCCTATGTAGAAGTTTTTCACAAAATCAAAATATAGTACTTACGTGAGCATTATATAGTGGCAGAACGAGCCAACTGGTCAGCGCGTCCATAGATTAGATAGTGCCAGAACCTACAGTGCTTAAGGGTACACGATCTTTAGTTAAAGAGGAGACTATTATCCTTACTATAAAGGATTAAAGCCTACCAAATAAAGGAGATATGCACAGGGTGTACATGAGAGGTTATTTCTAATAATTGGCCACGGAAGTAGCGGAGGGTATTTTGATCATTTTCGAAAAAATTCTCTCTCCAAAATACACTTGATGGTGGATTGTCAATACGTCAGTGATACTAAGTTTTTTATGGCTCCATATTGAAAAAGCAACAAACATAAAAATTACTTTTGTATGTGCACAGGAAAGAAAAGGTTTTAATGATTATTAGGAGTGCCTTTCTGTGCTAGGTCGAATGGTTTTCACTGCAGCAGATTTCTTAGGACAAAAAAGAGGGTTTCATTTGATGAATAGAAGAAAATTGAAATGGGATTGGACAGGTCTTTAGCCATCACGCTGAAAGAATGGTGGTTCACGGAAGAAGAGTCGGTCTTCAGATACGCAAGGCATCTGAAGTTGAAGCCTTTCGAACGAATATACAGCCGTGCCTTTAGGAACTGAAATTCTTAGGGGCTTTTAAGAGAGCTCCTGGCTCTTGATTCTTATATGCAATTAGAGCAGTTCTGTCAAACGCTATTTTTTAAAGAAATATTTTTTGTTTGATTCTGTGAAGTGATTTTTTAAAATAAACTAAAAGGTTAAAAGCTGAAAAAAGTAGCTTCTCTTTATTCTGTGAAGTGATTCTCTATTTTGATTCGAAAAGTTTATCTTAAAAAAATCAAAGTGATTAAAATCACTTCAAAAAAAATCAAAATAAATTCAAAGAATCAAAAGCTGAGAGAGCTGTACCAAAAAGGCCTTTAAGTTGAAGATGGGTATAGACCGTTGTGTCAGCAGCTGTTGCTAGTATATTCGTTGGTAAGCACTCACCAGAGATCATCTATCAATTGTGTAGATATATATTGAGAAATTCAAACTTTTCAAATGAAAGCATGCTATCGAACGGAAAAATTAAGGCAGATCATTGAGCTACTTTAGCTACCCAGCAGAAGCCATCCTGACATTGTATCCTCTTGAATTTACATAAGGGGAACTACTTTCTAAGATTTATTGTCAACATAACTAGTACTAACAAAGGAAAGCAAGATATGATAAAAGATTTTCGCAGCATAAAAAGGCAAGCTGGATACAAAGAGAAAACAGTTGACACCTCATCAGATAATGGCATAGCCTACGCTACAGAAATTATCTTTCAAGAAAAATAGTATGGTTGTGAAAAAGGTTTGCTGACACTTCCATTAGCTGATTACTTTAATGAAATTGATTGTACACGTTATAAGGACCAGAACTGCATTATAAAGAAAGAAATATTGTTTATAGTTAATAGTAGAAAATGGCAACAAAGTTCAACACAATGCGACGCATTTCGGTTAATGCAGGATGCTGAAGGCAACTGTTACACAATACCATCAGTTACAAAAGATGATTCAGTTTCTACAAATATAGCAAACTCTAGTAGAAATACTCATAAATATCCGATTCATAGTCTTCCTCCAGATCATATTCTTCTCACAGTACTCTTATTCAGAGTCACAAGGAACTAGGAAAGAGTCAAGTTCTTCAGTTTAGCGCACTTGGCACGCAGCTCCTCATCAGTGATCCGATTGTAACCATTAACGTTGAGATATTCCAACACAGGGAAGCCAACAAGGATGGCCTTCAGTCCAGCAGCAGTTAGTTTGTAGCCCTGCAATTCTAAAGAGTGCAGTTCGCTCATTTCTGGAATCTCATACTTCTGATGATGCCCAAACAAGTAATCATCAAACCATCCTTCCAATAAAGTATCAAAGTAATTGCTGACAAGGTTCATACTGAAACTCATCCTTAGTTCCTTGAGACGGGGACAAGCTTGGCATGTTGATTCGAGTAGGTCCTGGGAAGTGCCGTTCCTATAATGTGGTAGTGAAACATAAACATCTTCAAGGAGAGGGAGCTTATTTAGCTGTTTCAAATCCAGTGCTATTTCGGATGTGTCGACGTGTGTGAGGTGAATGCTTTTCAAAGAAGTTGCTCTGCGCACGGAGGAATTCGGGCCAAATTAGATTGTACAGAACTTCAAGTGTGGCACATAATAACAAATTGTGTGTGTTGGGTAATCCTTTGCACTGTAGCTCGTCATGCAGTTTTCAGTCCCTTTGTTTTCAGCAAAATAAAGCTCAAGGTTGAGCGGGTCTGTAGGGGAGCTTGACATGCACTTTGTTTGCATGGAGCGCGTCTTAGGGAAAGCCAAGCATGGTCATGAGGGCGTGGGATGGCACGTTCGTAGTGTGAGCATGCCGCGCTTGTAGGAAAGTCAGAGAATTGTGTGCGGTTCACCGATTTTGTAGCGTTTTGTTAGTCTTTATATTTGGCAATAGACAACTGAAAAATGGGTAAGTAGTCGCACCAAACCTTTGTGTTCATCGCGTTCCAGATCGAGTGTGACCTATTCGTGAGTTCCTGGTGATCTCTAGGCGACGGTGATCGCCGAGATTGCCAACAATTGGCATCAGAGCCACGGTGGGCAGGACCTGGAATCGATCGCGGCGCGGTACCGCCGTTGGAATCGTGATCCAGCCATCCGAATCGCACTGATGGCCGGCGACGAGAAGACGCCGCCACCCTCTCCGACCAAGAAGGCCCATGGGAAGGGCGCCGCTGCAGGAGGCAGTGGGAAGGAGGAGAAGGTGCGTGTTGTGCGTGAGTACGCCGGGCCGACGAACTGGCCAATGCTCACCAAGACGAACTACACCACGTGGGCGGCGTTGATGAAGCTGAAGATGGAGGCTCGTGGCATGTGGGATGCAATCGAGCCTGGCGACGTCGAATTCCATGAGGATCGCATGGCGCTCGACGCCATCACAAGCGGGGTGCCACCGGAGATGGTGCCGTCGCTGGTGGCCAAGGGGACCGCGCTGGAGGCGTGGGAGGCCATCAAGGAGAGCAGGGTCGGCAACGACTCCGTGCAAAAGGTGAAGGCGCAACGTCTCCGGAAGGAGCTGGAGACGATGAGGTTCAAGCCCGGTGAGAGTGTCGACGACTTCACCGAGCGATTGCAGAACCTGGTGGCGGGGCTGGAGACTCTCGGCGAGGAGGTGTCGACGCGGAGGACCGTCGAGAAGCTGCTGCGTGCCGCGCCCAAGGCACTGAAGCAGACAGCCGTCGCAATCGAGATCACGTCTGATCTCGACGCGTTGTCGCTGGAAGATGCGTGCGGACGGCTGCGTGCGGCGGAGGATTGTGAGGCCGAGGACGACACGCCGGCGACAACGAGCGCTGACGGCAAGCTGCTCCTGACGCAGGAGCAGTGGACGGCGCGGATGAGGAAGAGGGAGCACGGCGAGGGCTCCGGCGGCGGCGGCCGTGGACGTGGACGCGGCCGTGGACGGCGCGGCTCGAGCTCCGGGAGAAAGGAGCCTGGGCCGAGGCCACCGTGGGACGGTGGATCGAAGGCGGCATACAGCTCCGACGACGTTGGGCCGGACCAGTGTCGCCGCTGCAAGAAGACCAGGCATTGGGCCCGGGAGTGCCCAACAAAGCCCAAGAACCAGGCGGCCCATATTGCAGAGACGGAGGAGGAGGAGGGGCCTGCCCTCTTCTTTGCCGCGGCATCGGTCAACTCCGTCTCAGATGCGCCACCGGTGGTGGTGCACCTGGTGGAGGAGAAGGTGCTGGCGCAGCTCGATGATGATGGAGCTCGCGACGCCGGGCTCTGGTATCTGGATACCGGGGCCACCAACCACATGACAGGCGCGCGCGAGGTCTTCACCGAGCTCAACACCGGGATCCAGGGGACAGTTCGATTTGGGGATGGGTCTGTGGTCTCCATTGCTGGCCGCGGAACCATCCTCTTCGAGACGAAGACCGGAGAGCACCAGCAGTTGAGGGATGTCTACTACATCCCGCGGCTCACGGCGAACATTGTGAGCCTCGGGCAGCTAGACGAGGGAGGCTGCCCCGTCCACATCGACGATGGGGTACTCCGGATCTGGGATCAGCAGCGCCGTCTGGTGGTGAAGGTGAAGCGCTCGGCGGCGAAAATTATAGAGAAAATTTTGGTGAAAGTATTGTGCCATTATACAGCACAATTCAAGGCAAGATTGCTATTAGACTGTGCACCTCAGCAACAACCATCGAGCGCAGACGATTTGTCACTTCAAAAACTTGAGCTTTAATTTGTGCAAACGGGTCCAGCAGCTCCTACTACGCAGAAAAAGAATGATTTTAAAAGATCAGAATAGTAATAAGTGAATATCACATGCATATGGTTTCCAAAGCTGAGCCCAAAATTTACTAGATTGGAACAAGAGTGACATTACTATACAAGCAGAATAAACATTCATTTGTTTACCTTAATATGTACCCAGAAGGATGGGCTTCTTTGAATTTGTGCCCGAGAAGAAGAAAAAATTAGATGCAGAACTGTTAAGAGAGGAAATAAATTCTACCTTAGCTCCTGACCCGTCTTCTCTGGAAGTATGATGATTTGTGCTATGAAAATAACACGAACTTTGAAGAGGTCTGCCCAAATAGCACACATCCTGTGAAGAAAGAAGCCAAGAAGATTAAGTCAATGCATTGCACACTGCAGTGAAATTGAATAAATGAAACTGGACGTCAGATGTGTGTTCTTGTGGATTAATTGGAATGACCAATTGAAGACCATTGTAAACAGAACCAAATCTCATGCCAACCGCAATGTGATCGTGCAGGATGTCGGGATGGATTACCATTTTCCAGTAGCTAATCTATGTCAAAGAACTGCATATATCTCTTTATTATTATTATTATTATAAGAGCCCTGAATTTACTTATTTTCCTTCATATTTGAAAGTCATAATATGTTAACTGTATTGTTGTTACTGGGAAAGTCAACGTACTAAGAGCAAAAGAAATGTGTGCTGCACGCTGTAGCTAAAACGATTATACTAACAAATTAGTCAAACATCAGCAACTCAACTCGAATTTGCACCTAAAAACAGTCAATCATAACAACAACGCCGACAGGAAATAAAGGAACCAGGCCATGTGTCTGTATCCTTGTTCGCAGAGGAAAATTTAGTGATTTTAGTTCTCTCCAAACTTCAGATCTGGATATACTACTAATATGCTTACTGTGTTAGCCCTTCATTTAACGGGCATCAGCGAACCCTTCGCAGATGGAAAAGAGGGGCATTTTTCGATAATGGAAGAAAAAAAAAAAAAAGGAAGATAACGAAGCAGTGTTCCCAAATGGACAAGGAACTTGAGATGTGGCGGCTCTGAAGGTCTCACCTTTGCCGTTGGAGATATGGAAGAAGCGCTAGGGGCTGGGCGCCGTAGGAGCCCGGCGAGAAGGAGGCGCCTCGGCAGCATCAAGGCCGGCCGCAAGTCGACTACCGCTGCCGGCGACGACTTTCAGTTTCGGCTACCGCTTAATGGGAATCTTGTCTGTGGGAACTCGGAGTCTCGGAGGGATACACACACAAGCCCTCCTGCCACAGGTAAAACATGGAGTTCCTTTTTTACTTACTTTCATTTTTAAGTTTAGTAAAGTCAAATATTTATCAATTTAACACAAATAATATTTTATTATATAAAAAATATATTTTTTTGTTTCATCATGAAATAAACTTTCGTAAAAATATATTTTTATATTGAAAATTATGTAATTCTTTAGATATTATTAGTAAAAGTTAAAAAAATTTGACCTTGTTTAAATTAAAAAATATTTATATTTTGAAACGGAGGTAGTACAAGCATTAAGCCAACTCTAACTTCGGCGAAAATATCCTTTTTTTTTGTTTTCTTATAAATTAAACTGTCTTCTATAAATTTCTTTGCGGTTCCTCTAAAATCAGTAATCATTTTTCAAGGAACTTTTTAAAGTAATATTTTGAATACAAATCCGATTTTTTTACCACAATTAACTATAAAAAATTGATAAACTTAAATGAAATTTAGAAATGTTAATAAATAATAGTTTTGTTCCCGTGTATTTTATACCAATTGCGCAAGGTCATTGAAAATTAAGGATACATTTGATAAGTTCCAATCTTCCCGATCCTCTGAGATAACAAAAACATTTCAATTTTTTTCGAGAAATAATTCTTAGCTTGAATCGACTAATTGTACGGATTCAGATTCATCCGAGAGAGAAGGATAATAAAACTGACCACTTCACCTCTATTTTGAATGTACTACAGTACCAAATTAAATTATTGTATATCTTTTATTTATTCTATAATTATTTTGTAAAAATGATCATGGTAATAAGAAAGTTTTAGAAATTTTCTTCCACTGATAAATGTACTGGAGTATGCTTATGTACAAAGGATGCACTTTTAACATTAACTGAAATTAGTGTGATGACACTGCCAATTGTGCAAAAGACACATTAGAAACTCTAGTATGTAACTAGTAACACACCAGACTTTTTGAACTTGAAAGATTGCTTGCAAATTATTTGCAGCATCGCATACATCGTTGAACATTCGTGGGCTGTACATTCTCCGTTCCATGGGCCGTTCACGAAACCACGAGCCCCATGAAAAGCCCACTAGGGCTGACGAAGCCCAAACCCTGAGCCGCTCCCCCCACTATAGATACGCTCCACCGCCTCTGCTCCAAACCCTCTGTAAACCCTAACCTCCGGCCGACCCCCGCGTCCTCTCACTCCTCTTACCATGGGCAAGGCAGGCACGAAGGCTGCGGCCGTGGCGCCCAGGGGGAAGGCTGGGAACAAGCCGGTGGTGCCCGCGGGGAAGGCCGGGAACAAGCCGGTGGTGCCCAAGGGGAACAAGCGGGAGGCCGAGGACGCGATTCAGAAGGCGCAGGCCGCCAAGAAGCAGAAGAAGGCGCCGCCGCCGCCCAAGAAGGAGGAGAGCAGCAGCTCCGAGGAGGAGGAGTCTGGGTCCGAGTCCGAGGAGGAGGTATCCGCTCCTTCGCTGTTCCCCGCGTTTCTTTCATGCTTTCGTTGCTGTTGAGTAGTCTTTGCTCGTTTGCTTGGCGGCCTCAAGAGAGCTGCTTCTTTAGTATGTTTTGGCGCGTGTTTTCTAATAGTTGATTCCGGATGTTTTGGGTTCTATTGGAAGAACTGTTAGGATAACCGCTTATCTATGGACATCAATTTTCTGTGCATGACAGTATGTTTTGGGCTGTTGGTGACTATTTGTGATTACCTCATCTTGTAATCGAGCATAAATAGTAATCATTGACAAAAAAATATGTCTTCGCAGGTCAAGGTGCAAACCAAGGAGGTTACAGAGCCGGTTGAGCAAGAATCTAGCGATGATGACGGTAGCGATGTGAGCTCTGAAACTGATGAGGTGAAATGTGACAACTGTACCAATATTTTTTTTGTGATTGAAGATTTGGTTGTTCTTCCTTGACTGTTGGCTGTCTAACCCGATATGTTGTTTCTTGAGATGAGCTCCATTCTTATGATTTAGTTTAAATAACATGATATGTATGCTTCACTTAATTGATGATAATGATGCTTTATCTACATATATATAGTCCCAAAAACTTGTGACTGATTTCTTCTGCTGACTGTTCTCTTCTTTGTTCTATTCAATATATGGCAGATTCTTTCTTTTACAGAGCGATAATAGTAGATGATGTACTGTGTTTTGAGTTGAAGTATGACTGACAACCTGCTGTTTTTCTCCTTAGGACATGGCAGATGTAAAGGATGCAGAAAAGGAAAGCAGCAGTGATGAAGAGAAGGAAGATGACGATGAAAGCAGCAGTGATGAAGATAAGGAAGACGACAATGATGAGCATGATGAGGAAGATGAAGAACCTGCTAAAACATCAGAAAAGGTTTTTTTTAAAAAAAAAATTCCAACTTATGTGTTGAAATCATCTTGCAGTATTTCAAATTGCGTATTTTATATTTATAAACTGCCATCTAAAGAATTGGAATTTATAAAATGTTAGTCTTCAGCCTCTCTTGCAGTCAAACCTTTTAATATAAATATTTTACTGATGTGGAATTTATAAAATTGCTGTTGTTGCAGCCTGATACGCCTATGAGTACCAAAAGCGAAGGAACTGTGGCAAAGACCTTGTATATGGGGAATGTGCCCTGTAGTGCAGAATTAGACCAAGTGTAAGTGGTGCTACTATTTGTATTTTGGGAATCAGTTGTGCTACTACTATAAGGGTCTTTCAGATACATGCAGAAAGTATATTAACAATTTTTTTTGGTTGGCAGGAAAGAATTTTTTCAGGAGGCTGGTGAGGTTATTGATGTTCGTTTCCCTGTCAAGGAAAATGGCACACGTAAACGTTTTTGCTATGTTGATTTTGGTACAGTGGAAGCCGCCCAGAAGGTTGCCTGTGTTCTGTTTTTAATGCTACTTCAATGTTATGATTATCATAGAAGCTAATCAGAGATAATGTGTTTGGCACTTATAAATTGCAACATTTTAATGTGAGTGGCAATTATTCATGGCTTTTGATTGATTTCTTGTAGGCCATTAAGTTTAACGGTAGAGAATTAATGGGTCAATCAGTGAAACTTGATTTTGCTGAAAAAACATCAAAAAAGGTATGTTTGAATATGTCTTTATGCCGTATTATATGTTAGAATCATCTTGCAGTATTTCAAATTGTGTATCTTATGTTTAAACTTGCCACCAAAGAAGTGGAATTTATAAAATGCTAGTCTTTGAAATCAAACCTTTTAAGTTTTAATATAAATGTTTTACTGATGTGGAGGTTATAAAATTGCTATTGTTGTAGCCTAAAACACCTATGAGCACCCAAAGCGAAGGAACTGGGGCAAAGACCCTGTATATGGGGGGTGTGCCCTTTAGTGCAGAATTTGACCAAGTGTAAGTTTGTGCTACTATTATAAGGGTCTGTTAAATACATGAAAATAGTATATTAACAATTTTTTTTCATTGGCAGGAAAGAATTTTTTCAGGAGGCTGGTGAGGTTATTGATGTTCGTTTCCCTGTCAAGGAAAATGGCACACGCAAACATTTTTGTTATGTTGAATTTGGTACAGTTGAAGCTGCCCAGAAGGTTGCCTTTGTATTCTGTTTCTAATACTCGTGTTAGCTAACCAGATACATTATATTAAATTGCAACATTTTAATGTGAGTGGCAATTATTCATGGCTTTTGATTGATTTCTTGTAGGCCATTAAGTTTAATGGTAAAGAATTAATGGGTCGTTCAGTGAAACTTGATTTTACTGATAAAACATCAAAAAAGGTATGTTTGTATATGTTTTTAATGCCAAATTATAAGTTTGAATCATCATGCAGTATTTCAAATTGTGTATTTTATATTTAAACTGCCACCAAAGAAGTCAGAATTTATTAAATGCTAGTCTTCAAGCTGTCTTGAAGTCAAAAACTTTTAAGTGTTAATATAAATATTTCACTGGTGAAATTTATAAAATTGCTATTGTTGCAGCCTAAAACACCTATGAGCACCCAAAGCCAAGGAACCGAGGCAAAGACCCTATTTATGGGGAATGTGCCCTATAGTGCAGAATTTGACCAAGTGTAAGTTTGTGTTACTATAATAAGCTTCTGTCAAGCACATGCAGAAGGTATATTAACAATTTTTTATTTGGCAGGAAACAATTTTTTCAGGAGGCTGGTGAGGTTATTGATTTTCGTTGCCCTGTCAATGAAAATGGCAAGCGTAAAAATTTTGCTTATGTTGAATTTGGTACAGTTGAAGCCGCCCAGAAGGTTGCCTTTTATGTTTTGTTTCTAATGCTCCTTCCGTGTTATCTATGTTTGGCATTTGTAAATTGCAACATTTTAATGTGACTGGCAAGTATTATTGGCTTTTGATTGATTTCTTGTAGGCAGTTAAGTTTACTGGTAGAGAATTAATGGGCCGTTCAGTGAAACTTGACTTTGCTGGTGAAAAAGGTGCAAAGACGCCTCAAAGCCGGTAATATGAATATACTTTTCTGCAAGAAGAGTTCTAGTATGCTCTTATATCCTTGTGTGGCTTAAACAATAATATTCTTCAAGTATGCTCTTATGTCTTTACCAATCTTGATCAAGTGATTGTTCTTGTATCTGGTAGGGTCCCCAGTTTCTCAGTATTTATCAGGGGTTTTGATAAATCACTTTCTGAGGACAAGGTAATTTCTTTTGGTTCACTATTGTCTTGCACTTTGCTTTCAAATATCTTTATATATGTGTTACTGTAACTATCCAGATCCGAAGCTCTCTTAAACAACATTTTGCTGAATGTGGTGAGATAACAAGGGTCTCCATTCCAACTGACAAGCAAACTGAGGCAATCAAAGGGTGAGTACACTTAATGGAAACCACTGATTACCTTCATCATTCTTGACCAAATTCAAACATTTTATTGAGGAACTTTATTTATTTTCAAACAATTTCTTGGTTTATTTCTTTTTAATTACTTCTGCTTTTTTGTTAGATGAGAAAATGGACAAACAGATCTAGCACATTGAGGAATCAACTTATGTCTTATTTTTTCTAGTTCAATTATACTGTAGTGTTCAGTTATTACTTATTTGGTGACCAGGAATAAACTGAAAGCATATATGCATGTGCTATTATCAATTATTGTTGATTTGCCTTTTCAAGTGAACGCTATTTAGGTTATAAACCTTTTTACCATATTGGGCTAGTATTCTTGTTCTACGTATTCCCTCCGTCTCATATTACTTGTCATCCTAGCATCCTTAACTTTTCCCAATTTACTTATTCTCTATTCCCAATACTCCTTTCTCTATTCCCAATACATCCCTATTTTTATCTCTTTTCTCGTTTTCAGCACGTCCCACTTTTTTTTAGCCCTCTTAATTTAAAAAGGGACGGAGGGAGTACTTCTATTTTCTTTCTTTTTTATAAACTTTCTTATATCAGATGTGTTGGATTTATTTTAATATATTGTTAACTCTGCAGAATAGCTTACATGGATTTCAAGGACCAGGATTCTCAACTGAAAGCACTTGCGCGTTGCGATTCTGTTCTTGACGGCTGTGAATTGTATGTTGATGATGCTAGTAGTTCGAAAGGCATTAGCCGTGGTGGTAGTCGATCGGGTGGCAGATTTGGTGGTCGATCTGGTGGCAGGCGTGGTGGTGGTAGATTTGGTGGCCGTGGCAGGTTCGGTGGACGAGGCCGTGGTAGAGGTCGTCAGGGCTAGCAGGTAAACTTCATCCGGGTGTTCATTGTCTATTTGTTTGAAGCCATTTTATGCTTGGCCGCCAGCATTAGCTGTGTTGACTGGCAGCTTCAAACTTTGTTCTAACTTTGGTTGTAGCAAAATTGATAGTATGTTGTGCTTGTGCTCATTCTTTTCTATGCTTCCATCTTAGGTAGGAAGACACATCAATTTTGGTGCTACAAGATATAGCAGGGAAGGAAGCTATCCGTTGCATCTCTAGTTGAACATTTCAGTTGGCTCTCTTTATGGAATAGATGGGCTTGCGGAAAGCTTTGCTGCTATTTTGCTTTTTCGTGTGAGCGATTCAATATAATGTAAGGATTCTGTGATTCGTACCTGCATCTTTGGTTGACTGCCTCAAGTGTTTCGATTCTTGTAATGTATTCGTTCTACGCTGCATTGGTCTTTTTCTTTTTTGGGCACAGTTGAGCTATGTTTACTTTTTTATGGATTTGATTATTTTGTTGGCAATCATATTCTGAAAAAGTAGATTTCTAAACATTTTGTTCCAACACAGGAGTATATTTCTGAACACTTTAGTTCCAAGCAACTCACCCCAACCACCAGCATGCAAGACGCAAAACGAAATGCTTCAGTGGTAGATGAATTGTGAAGGCATTGCCGTTTTCCTTTTTGCTGGATTATATTCCCATCTTTGCTGCGGTAGTCGTCTCCCAATCTACCAAAACATCGAAGGGTTGGTTTGGCTCTATGGAATTGAATCATTTTTCATGAATCAAACTCTAGAAAATTGAATTACGTACAATTGAATCAACTAGAATTAGATTCAATTCTATTTTTCTTGTTTGGTTGTCCTTGGAATTAAATTTTTAGAATGAAAATGAATTTGTTTTTTGGGTGGGAATCTGAAACGAAACAAAAATCTGAAACGAAACAAAATCAAATTCCAAATCATCCTAAAATCAAAATCAGACATTGCCTAATAGAATCAAAATTATGCTCTCAAAAAATTCCCCAATATCAAAAAAATAAAAACAAAAAATTCACCACCCCTGCAGCCACTCGGTCGCTTCTTCCTCTGATCGATCGACCGAAGCTTCTTCCCGACACAGGACCTGAAATTTGTTGGATAATACATCTCTCTTTCCTGGGAGGGTAGCCCTTCATTCTGTCACCGATCATTAGATAATAGATCGTCCTCATAGCTGTTGTGGCGGAGAAGCAAGCCCGAGCCATGTAGCTACCATCCGTGCCTTCGAGCAGGCCGTGGCGGCACTGGTCGCGCCTGCTTTTGAGGAGCCGACGTGGTGGAGCAGGCCAGGTGGTCGAGTAGGCCACGGCGTTGCCAGTCCCAATTGCTTTCGAGGAGGCCGACGAAGAGGTGGAGGAGCTGGTCGCCCCCGCCGTTGAGGAAGCCGGTGACGTGGTCGACGACGGCAGAGGGGGCGGCAGGAGTCGACGACGGCAGGGAGGGGCGGGAATCCTCGCCATGGTGGCGGCGCTGAACTGGTGTCGGATAGTGGAATGGGGATCGTGGGGGAGAAGATTCCGAGGTTTCCACGATTTTGGGTCTGAATTCCATACAGGCATCCATTTCATGCCATCAGAAATGGGATGAATTCAACAATTCAATTCCATAGACCGTCAAACAAGGTGACTTCTAGAATAAAATTCAATTCACCCCAATTCTAAGAGCCAAACAGGCCATTAAAGACGTCCCACTACCAGGTACCAACAACCTAAGCTACATCCGCAATCACAACGGGACGGTGACGCGCGCTTGACGCAGTACGATGCAGATCCAGTGGCTGAGATTGACGAGGGGACATGATGCAATGAGGAGCCAGGGAGATGTTCAAGTTTGGTATATTAAAATTGGAAAAAGTGACCACTTGAACCATGATTTTTAAGAACTATGCATGTACGAGTATATTTCTAAACACTTGAGCCCCGTTTGGAAGGAATTTTTCTCCTTTCTGCGTTTTTCATGTGAAATTAAACTGATTTCTTTAAAATTTCTGTAAAATTTCAAAATTTCGGCCTTAGTTCCAATCAACTCTACACAAGGTACAACGATCAGCATGCAAGGCGCAAACGAAACGCTTCGCCCAGGTAGTCTGAACGAAATGTTAAGGCATTGCCGTTCTCTTTTTTCCTGGATTATATCCCCTTCTTTACAGTAGTAGTTGCCTCCAAATTTATCAACACATCTAAAAGATATCCACTACCAGGTACCAACAACCTATGCTGCATCCACAATCATACACAAACACACAATGCCATCTCCAATTTGCTATACCGTTCCCCCACCAAAAACAGCCTCAGTCACCTACACAAATCACTAGTCCTATGGTCAGAGAAAGTAACGCCGCCTAATCTGGGGAACGAGCATCATCCCCATCAGAATCAGAGTCAGCAGAGCTCTTGGAGCAAGAATCTGAAGGCAAGCATAACAAGAATTAAAACAGCTACTCATTGAAAAATCAGATACTAACATGGAGGGTGTGACTCATTGCATTTTTCATACCATTGGACGAAGATGAGCCACTTCCAGACTCGCTCGAGCTGCTAGCCATCTGCGTATCCTTCTCAATCTCTATCGACTGGTAATTCACCGTCGGCTTCTCATCACCAATATCCACATACTCGTCGACCATGTCAGCTTCTGTTGCCTGTTCCAGTATGCCACCCTCCTGAAATAATGACATGATATAACATTGGACCACAATTACATGACAATTCAGAACAAGAACCAACCACATTGCTTCTGCATCACGTACCGAGTCTCCAATCTCAACCACTATAGGAGGATTCACACCCACCTTCACCATATCATCCTCATCTGGAACAACTGTCACATCAACCATGCCACAGTTTGTCACAGCAGCATCTCCATTCAGCGCAATACTTTGCTGCCTCTTGTTGCATGAATTTCTCCAATTGAGGACAAATCGATCAAGCTCCCAAAGTGTCTCAGCATCCATCACCTCAAAATCAAGCTCAACTTCCTCCCCCTTGAGCGCGGGGACACTATTCCTCTTCTGTACAATCTCCAGCACATTATCAATCTGGTCATACGGCAGATTTTCAATCTCCTCCCGCAACTTCTCCTTCTTCTCCACATCCATCTCCTTGTTGGGTTCCCTTGCTTTGGGCTTAGGCCTTCTCCCACCTCCCATCCTCGGCAGCACTTCCCCAGGCACAGGCTGCTGCGGCGGAGGTGGCAAAGCCAGCGGCATTGGGGGCTCAAGGCGCTGGAACTCCTGTTCGAACCAGACCATGGCTTCCTTGTACATCCCCTCGAAGTTGGCTAGGAGATTACCGGCGGCTGTGTGCACCTGGTGGCCCGGCGGGTTGTAGCGCAGCGCGTTGTTGAAAGTGAGCCTCACGTCGGCAGCAAATTCCTCATGCGACGGGTACCTCCCGCCGGCGAGGTTGACCTTGACGGTCCCGAGATCCATGGGGTTCCGAATGATGGCGTGGTAGTCGTACAGCTTGAGCCCCTCGACGTCCACCGGCGCCTTGAACCACTGACTGACCCGGTTCTTGCGAAGCCGCGTGAGGATCTGTCCGCACCGCTTCAGCATCGCCGCCCGCAGCGACGGCGGCGTCGGGGACGCGCGCCGCCCCGTGCCCGCCTCCGCCTCCCGCCGCGTCCCGCTTTGCCACGTGTCGATGCGGGCGAGCATGGCGCGGACGCGGCCCAGCTCGCCGGTGAGCCGCGCCTGGGCCTGCCGCGCCTCGAGCCGGGTCATCCCCGCCATCCGTATCGTCACGCATCTCGACGTCGACGGCGGCGCGGCTGAAGGAGCCAGCTCCTGCGAGGGGACCGCCGCCGACCGGGGGGCGGGGTTAGGGTTTGGGCCCGGCCGGTGGCGCCTAGGGCTAGGAGGAACGGGGGGCTTGGGCTTGAGGGACGCGCCACGGACGCCGCTCCAGGGGCGGTGGTCCGGGTGCTCGGGGTGTACCTCATTCCGACCGGCAAGCACGGCGGATGTCATCGGCGGGGCGCCCTTCGCATCCCTTCGCGGGCTTACTACCGGGTTCGGGCGCGGCCCGACGGCTGCGTGGGCCTGGCTGGGGACGAGGTGCAACGGGAGGAAGGGGGTCGCCTTAAATAGCAGCGCGGGGGTGCCCGGGGACGGGTCGGGTAAGATCCCTACCGTCGGATGACGAGCAACGTGTGATCGAACGGTTGGGAACCGCGGTAAGCGTGCCCGCGGGCAACGGGCCCGGGCGGTCACGGATTCCCTGAGTGCGACACGTGGCGGTAATCTAAGCGACGGCGTGGACCGGTTCCGCTAAAATGCTTCGCGGACACGAGAAGGTTGCCGGGTGGTTGGGGCGATGTGGATGACGTGTGGGCCAGAGACAGGTTTGAGTGTTGCGTTGGGTGGGTTTTAACGACGAGTTTCTCACGCGAATTTGGGCCACACGAATCGCGTGTGCGTCTGACGAGCAGCTCCCGCATCATGATGGCGCTTTAGCGGATACAACCCTGCAAAAAAGAAAATCTGCGGTTTGCAAACAAAGTGGACTGTATGTAATGGCCAGAGGGTAGAAATTCTTGGTTTTTCACTTTCATGGCATGGCAAAATGGGAGGCAGTTCTATATTTTATTTTAATATTTTAAAATCAGGCAACCAATCTTGATATATCCTTTTGTTGTTAAATTATCTCTAATATCTTTAAAATGATTATTGGATAACGCATATAATATGTTCTTTTAAAAAAAAAATAGTAGGCCACAGAATGATAAATCGTCATCTAGCCACCAAAAAGACTAATCTTGGGAATCGTGACAATCACCAATATGTCATTTCAAACAATAGTTACATTGTAAATTCTGTAAAATATAATAAGGACGGCTACGTAACCCACTTTTTTGTTAAGTTAGTTCTAGAGTTCTTTTGATACTTGTATTAAAATAGATCGATTTTTGTTGAAAAAATGGCCAATTGCATAAATATAGTAAAATAGATACCACACTAGTGCATGACATGATTTCCCTTATTTTTTAACTACTCAATAATGTGTGGTACATAGTATATAATCCCTCCATTCATTTTTTTGTCGTTAGGACAAGTTAATTAGTCCAAGTTTTACCTTAGCAAGCTTATCCTAAGGATAACAAAAAAGTGTGGAGGTGTACCAAGGTTAATAAAAACCATGAAAACCAATTCAGTTTTTACGATTTTTGTGAAATCGGTCCAGTTTTACTTGACGACCAGTTTTCATTTTAAATTTTTTAAAAATTAAAAATTTGAAAATTTTTGAAATACCAAAACTGATAAAATCGGTAAAACCAAAAGGTAAAACAGTGGGTTTCAAACTTTGAAACTGAACCGAAGAAATCGACTAATAAACCAAAAAAACCGATTGATTTACTTTAGCATCACGTTCAAATTTTTATTTTTTTTATTTGAAGTAGTTTTCGATCTGTTTTCACGATTTTCGTAGTTTTCATCGACCAATGTTAACGATTCAAACGAAATTAAAATCCTTTGGGTGTATGTGTTGCGATTCAAACAAAATAAAAACCTTGGTGTATATGTTGCGATTCAAACGAAATAAAAAAACCTTGGGTGTATATGTTTTGCCTCTTAGCTTTAACGTGCAAAACAGTTTGCTTATACGAGGCACGAAGGCAACACAGGAAACGTGCCAAGTACAAAAACAGTTTGCTTTTCACGTTAGCCCTTCGGTCGAGGACTCAGCTGCAAAAGCGCCCTTCCCGCTATCTCGCGCGGGACTGAGTAAAAAAAAAAAAAACGAACTCGACATTCGAAAAGCGAACGACGAAGAAGAGAAGGATGAGGGGCCCAGCGCGACGCCCGCCGGGAGACGGCAGGGAGGGTGTGGACCCTGGACGCGCAAAAAATCGACCGAGAAACGAACCCGCACCACCGGGCATCTCGGTGGGCCCGAGACGTTCCTGACTTCCTGGCCGCGGAAGCAAGCGGGTTGTTTCCTCCCGTGGACGACGAGACTTCCCTCAAGACTCTCCGCGCGCGCGGGAAACCACAGCTCTCCCGCCACGCTATTCGGTCGGTCCCGCCGATTCGGTTTTCGGGCTTTTATTTTTTTTACTACTCCATCTGATTTTAAAAAATAGATTACTTCCTAGGTAGGAAAAAAATCACTACTTCCTTGGTTCTTTTTTACTTGAACTTCCCTCTAGGGACATAAATATATATTTGTTTCATTTCTGAATCTTTGTCAATTTAAACCCCTCACAGTGTTAAGTGAGAAGTAAAAAAAAACTAAATCTAGATTTATGTACTTAAAGGGGAAGAAGCGGTGATTTTTTTGATCTTTTTCTCTTTAAATATAGACACTATTTATTTATAGCATCATTTTTAATTATTTATCTTATTCAAAAAATATGATAAATATTACTTATTCTATTTTTAAATTGATGTCGCTTTTAACATCAACTTTATCCGTCTTATTCAAAACTTTTTTTTGATAAATATCATATATTTGTTATAATTGAATTTATTATTAGAGTTATTGGAATCACAACTTAAAAGTTTACACATTCAACCTAAATTTTTGAATAAAACGAATAGTCAAATTGATATTAAAAGTCAACGGTGATATCAATTTAAGAATAGAAAGAGTATATATTTTATTATAATTTATTTTATTATTAATGATATTTTAAATATAATTAATAATTTCACACATTTGAATAATTTTTTTTTATAATATGAATGTACCCCGCTTAGGGTGAGGGGCGTCACATGACGGGCAGATGGATCAGAGAACCACAGACCGACCGGCTCACAAGCGAGTTGCGTGAGTGGCACTTGCTTGGCACCGTGGCGAGGAATACTCCGGGCGTTTAGGTTAACACGAAATATCGGGTCGGGTTTTTTAAAATCGGGTTCTGAGATTCATTATCCGAGATTAGTCCCGAAATTTTGAGTTCGAGTTTCGGGTTACTCGATATACCTAAACATACATGATCTGTTATGCCTAATGCCTGATTTAATAGATTCAATAGCAGCTAAAAATCCACAAAAAATAATACAAAGAAATTTGATATTTCAGCTAAATGCATACAGGATCCAGCCACCTAGGGACCATGATAACTATTCTTAGTTCATAACAAGAACACACCAGACAGTCTATACTTTGTACTATTATAGTTACAGACCCAACAAAAACTAAGAAGTGTCCATTATAATTGATACTGCAGTCAAGTATTTTTAGCAAAAACCAAGTTTCAGACATTACAGACCGGCAACAAAAACCTAGTTTCAGACATTACAGGCCCAACAAGAAATGAGAATGCAGTCAAGTATTTTTAGCAAAAGATAAATATGATTAAGTAATCAGCAACATTGCAACAATACGAATGACATTCACACACTTAAGATGCTGATGTTCCAGGTTGTGAGATGGACTTGGTAGAATTGCTTCCTGTTGTTGGCGTTGCACTTGCATCTGCAAAAACAGAAGCTTGTTCTTTCTTTTTTTTTTCCTTTGGCACCAAATTCTTCAATTAACTCTGCAATGTGGCAATGACAAGTCACTAATGCAAAACTGGAATGAACAATATAATAGAGTTGAAAACATGGAATATCTAAAAGGAATACTGCACCTTTTTCTAGAATGTCTAATTGCTCCATGTTCTCTTTAATGTCTAGAGGTAATGACCATCTCAACTAATCTTGTGTACAAACTAGAGCTTCAAGCATGAATGGAGTAAAAGAGGTACGGAAGCCATCTAAAATATGTCCACTTGTGCTAAAAGCTGATTCCGAAGCTACTATGGAGATTGGTATAGCAAGCACATCACGGGCCAAGCGAGATAGAATTGGAAACCTTTGCTTAGATGCCTTCCACCACACAAGAGGGTCAATCTTCATTTCTGTGTTTTCAGTTTCTTTAGCAAGATATTTATCAAGTTCAGATTTGGTATTGCTGCTTGAACCATTACTTACTTTCATCCGTTTGGTGATTACTTCCTTCAGCTTGCTTCCTCTACCTCCCTTTGATGCTACTGCATCAGTTACTTCGATTGTCTCTTCACTTGAAGCATACATTTTATTGTATTCCTGAAACAGCTCATGGAGGCAATTGTTAATAGCTTCTCAAACTAACCTTCCCCTTTCCTCATCAAATATTTCCTCAATGTTTATCTTTGTGTACATAGACAACTTGTATCTTGGATCAAGACAGCCAGCAACAAAAATTAATAAATTAAGGTTCTCCTTCTCCTTTTCCCTTTACCCTACCCGTCTCTGGCTCATGATCATTTGCAGTACTGCTGTGCCAAAGTCCCCAATATTTGTCAATTTTTTCTTTCATTCTCTTTCCCATTGCTGATTGCAAAACATCTATACTATTCAGCCAAGATTGAATCAACAAATGTACTTCTTCAATCTCATGAAAGAAAGTATGAGATGTGATATGGAGTGTAGTAGATACATGTTCAGTAAGATCATGTAAATGTCCTAAAAAATCTGCCATCTTCTTAACATTTTCTCAATCTGTTTCATCCGGATGTCCAAAGCCTTTTCTTTCTTCAGATAGATCAATAACATAACTCACATCTTCCTCAACTAACTAACCTTGTGAATACTTTCTCATATTCAATTGCAGCTTTAAGCATAAGATATGTGGAGTTCCATCTAGTAGGGATATCAAGCTTTAGATAAAGTCTACTCTTCATCTTTTCTTCCTCCACAATTTCTTTAAACTTGAATTTTCTAGGTCCACTTTTTCTAATATATCTAACTGTAGCTCTAACATGCTTCAAAGACAGATCCACTTCCTTTAGGCCATCTTGCACTATGAGGTTAACAATGTGTGCTGCACACCTCATGTGTAAAAATCTGCCATTTGCTATGTTTGTTCTACCACGATGTCTCCTCAAATAACCAATCCCAGTGTAATTGGCGCTTGCATTATCAACTGTTACTGTCATTACTCTCTCTATACCCCACTCAGCCAAGCATCTCATCACATTTTTTTCAATATCATCCCCCTTGTGTCCCTTCACCATGAAAAAACCAATTACTTTCTTATGTAAACTCCAATTCTCATCAATAAAACTTGCGGTGACAGTCATGTAGCCATCTTGCTGCTAAAAAGTCCAAAAGCAGACCCTTTGATAAGAATCTTTGAAAAATTTCTTTAGCTTCACTTTCTCTTGGAAGAAACAACGCACTACATCTCGAGTGCATGTTCTTCTAGATGGGAGTTGGAAATGTGGGCAGGCTTTGAACATAAACTTCTTTAATCCTGCTTTCTCACCAAAGCAAAAGGGTAACTCATTTTCTATGACCATCTCAGCAAAGGCAGCTCGAAGTGTATCTTGATCAAACCTCCAAGTGTCAACACAGTCACCTTGAGTTACTTATAGAGTACCTTGTGTGTCATCTTTAAAAAACTTATATGGGTTGCGCTTGCAAATATTGAAATGTCTCTTCAAAGCTGATGTACCATGGCCCTTTGATTCTGTCTTCATGTTGCGGTGACAATATTAGCACATAGCAGTCCTGACAATACCATCATTATCTTTGTTCTTAACAAAGTGTTGCCACACATCTGACCTAGGTGCCATCTCCTTTCTCCCCACATCCTTATTCACATCAATAACTTCAATTTCAGCAGTTGAACCCTGATTCTGTGATGCAGCTACCATTGCAAGCTGATTTCGTGATGACTGACTCTCAATGCCCTTGCCCAGTGCTACAAAATCAACCTCCATATCCTCAAATTTTGACATCTATAAGTTAAAAATTAAAATAACAGACCAATAATCAGAACATACAATATTACAATGAACATAACTACTTAAGTAGCCATACAATATTACAAAGACAATTGGATTGAAAGAACATGGTAAACAGTTTAGACATATACCTCAGTTCCTCTGAAGTTGCTGCCTTGGCGTCGAACTGTCGAAGAAAAGTGGTGCACGGCGCGGGGAGGCAGGGTCCAGGGAGCTGCTCTGGCCACCAGCGGCGGTCACACGGAGGTGGCAGTGCTGGCGCGGCGGCGCGGCCCCCGAGAGCTGTGCGGTGACTGACACGGTTGGGTGCCGACACCCGACAGTGGCATAGAGGCCCCAGGAGTTGGGTGGCGGCGGTGCGGCGCACCGGCTCTATCGCTCTGTGGCGTGGGTCATGAGAGAGGCGAGCCCAGGAGCAGGGGCCAGGGAGCCCCGACGAGGCTGCAACAACTCCAACACGAGAGATGGCAGCTCCGATGAGGGCATGACCTACAGGCTGCGGCCGTGCCGTGCAGCGGCTGCGGCCTGTGCGTGTGGCACTGTGGCGTGTTGTGGCTAGGGTTGAGGGTTTGATGGTGGGATGGGTTGAAGTTCCTTTGGTTGGGACTGTATGATGGGTTGGGCTAAATCTATTGTGGGCTTAAATATTTCAGGTAATTCAGGTTATCGGGTACCGTAAGTAGAAACCCAAATATATCCAAAATTTATTTGGGTTTTGAGTTATCCAACCTGACAATATGACTTGGGTTTCGAATATCGGGTTTTTCAGGTTTAGTCTCGGGTTTTTTTGGGTTCAGTCTTTGGGTTCGGGTTTTATGCCCGGACAGAGGCCGGGGATCGATCACCTGCGTCTTTCTCTGATATTTCGCTTTTTTCTCTCCCTGACTTTTTTTTTATCCTTTTTGAGAAATGGAAGCCTAGCTAGTTAAAATAGTAATTTGAGAACCAGCCAACCAAATTGAAAACAACCATTTCAGAACGGAGAAACTACTAATTTTTTATCCATCAGACTCTTGTTAGATTTTTAAATTAGAAATTGAACATATTCCTATCAAATACTTACTCTCTATATCTTTTAATTAGTATTGTTACGAAATAAGGTTATTTTTGAACTAATTTTTTTATCTTAATTTTTTTAAAAGGAGAATAGGCGATGTCGTCCTCGAACTTTCGACCAAAGTTCAATTTTATCTATGAACTATTAAAGTATTAAAGTAATCAATTTCATCCCTAAACTTTCAATTTTGGATTCATTTTCGTCTCTCGTCCAATCTGGAAACTGTTAAGAACCAGCCACTCCACTAGCCTGATGCTTCTCCAACTGACAGAGTCCTGTCGTCTTCCGGGAGCAGCTGAAGCTGTGCTCAGCAGCAACCACCATGCTGGTCTGATCTGGTACTTCAGTTGATATGAAGGTGCACATGCAGGAAAGTTCTTCGCCTTTGGTTGTGTATTTTGTATCTGCTGATGTGATGTAAAGGTAAAAATAAAAGGAAAATAAAACATTCAAAGGATCAGAGCCTTGCAAGTTTCAAACATACTGACGAGTGACGACATACAAGGAAGCTCAGCCCGTCAGAGTTTCGCATCAGGAAGAGGCCCATGGGCCGTTTTCAGCATCGTTGGACTTCACGGATCCAGCAGGTCTTTTGATCCAGCGGTCCAGCCAGGGCAGTGCAGGGCCTTTTTTTCTTTGAAAAAAAAAAACAGAGAGAAACAACCTCTGTGCAGAACTATAGGTTTGTTAAGAAATCTTCTGAAACATGGAATTTCGTCAATTTCAGTTTTTTTTTGTTGAACGTAAGTACAACCGGAACATACACACAAGTGTCACTACTCACTAGGGGGTGAAAACTATTCTGTTCATCTGATTGAACTCAAGAGGTTCAGAGACAAAGTGGACGTTGCTAACTAGTTCTGTACTAAAAAAATTTTTACCTTCTGCTCATGAGCGAAGAAGATCAGAAAGGAGAGTGCAGCTAAGTAGTAGTGGTAAAACATTCAAACAACACGCAAATTTACAGAGTAGATTCTGATTTGGATTAGCTGTTTTGGTTTCTTGCAAGTGACTGGAATATATTTAATATACTCTCATCTTTATTATTTATAGATTTAACAAAAATAAAGACAACACACTTTATTGGAGGTTACAATAATATTTGAACCCCAACACGAGCACCTCTACTCAGCACAAGGACACACACACTCATCTGCTGATTTGGCACTACCACACAAAGTGAAGCACTGCTGCGCACCGCTACAGTGACAAAAACTACAAAGACTCGAGGATGCCATCTGCTCACACTAAAAAAAGAGAGCAAGACTAACCAACTCCAAGCCTCATCTCCCTCCTACCAAACTTAGGCTCTGATGTTCAAGCACCCGGTTTTCGCCATGGGGCCGAGGAAGGCCAGCTTATTGGTGCAGTACATCGGAGTGTCGGCGACGGCCTCCATGCCACGGCTCGCTTTGTGTGAAGAAGAAGGAGGAGGAGAAGGCGCCATTGGTGGTGATTCCACCATGGCCTCCTTGTCGTCCTCCTTGATCGTGTCAAAGGGTCACCGGCAGCCTACCCCGGGTGGCAATGGATGGGAGCTTCGACGGCGCAACCTCCGTTGCGATTCGGTCGATGAATTGGGCCATATACGCCATAGATGGTTATTATCTATAAGCCTGAAAGTAAGGGAGAGAAGGGAGAGACGAGGAGTTGAATCAAGATCAAGAGAGAGTGCTCAAGGGGGCATTTAGCTTTAGCTCAATGTCTTGGAACTTGGCTCCCAACAGGTTGCCATGGGAGGTTTATATAGCCAAGAGGCCATGCATAGCACATATAGAATTGATGTGGACATGGCAAGAGAAAGCCAGGGTGCTAAGCGGTCTCTTTGTGGAGAATGAATGAGCTGACAGTGAGTGCTAGAAACAGACAGTGACCATGAACTAGAGGACGGCCATACAAGTCATGTGAAAATTCAAGGGCTACGAAATCGTATCATTGCTTATTGTTGTCACCGTGCGTGCTGATATTATGTGGCCGAGCTAGCTCTTCTGACCGTGCAAGTGTGCTGCGACAGAAGAAAAGATGGAATTGTACCTTTTGAGTATCACTTTCATCAACAAACAAAGAGCTATTTCAGTAAATAAAAATCCAAGTGCAAGAAGAATACTATTATAAGTTATTTCATAAAGAGCTGTTTCAGCATACAGAAAAAAGAAGTAAATTAGGGATAAAGGACTCGATATACCTTGCATGCCTATACGACTGACAATTTCATCTAATATTTTGAAAAATCGCATAATATTGGGCAACTTTTTTTTGTTCATACAAAGGTACCTACCTTTATATGATTAAAAAATACTTAATATTGTGCAACTCTACAAAATATTAGATGGAACTGTCAACGTGGTCCTAACAGGCATGCACGGAACTGCACAATATTTTTGCAGGGACGGAACGAAGCTGCCGAGGTACCCTCGCGGCGAGGGCAGCCGCACCCTGACAGAGGAGGCTGCTTTCTTGCGACCTTTTGGCAATGAATGAGCGAGATCAATACAGATTGCAAGGTGTGCTGGTTGATGTGTATCTTCAACGACTCAAGTCACCAAACACGGATGCTGCGTTGATGACATGTGTATATTTACCGCATCTTTACCCTTTTATTCTACAAGTTAGACCCCGTTTGAAACGCAAAAATTTTACGATAAACAAGTCTAACTAGTTTGATGACTGGATATTCACATGTGCATACATTTATAAACCATCAAGGGATGTGTTCGCTGCAGTTTTTTACAGCTGCGGCTACGACTATTTGCAGTGTGGGTAACAGTAAATTTAGCTTTTCACAACCATAGCCGCTACAGCTTCTAGCTGCAGCGAACACACCCAATACTTTGTCACGTCAGCCGTTTGAGTCACAAGAAATTAAAATAGGAAGAGGCTGCTATCTGACCTCAGGAGCATGGCACAGCGACTGATCACCGTTCACCGGGCAACGCTTTCAGGGGAGAGGGCATCCGAAGGCTCTAGCCGGCACCGGCGATGGGCTGCTGCCACTCATTGCGCCGGCTCTCGGCCGGTGACAGCCACCGGCCCGCGGCCAGGCATCAGTCGCCGGCCAAGCTGCAATGGTATGGTGCACAGGCAGCACATGCCCTGATGGTCCCTTTGCTCGTTTTGGGTACAGAAGAAGACTCATGAAACACAACTTTGCCATCCGTCTATATATACAAATATATTTGGAAAATGAAAAAATTAATTTTTTAATTGCTAAAGATGTAAAATGTCATTTAAGTTGTGACAGTCGGATCTGGACAATTACAATACCTACTTTTCTGGTTTGGTGACTATCAGTGGCCTGGCAGAGAAGCAAGATTTTGATCCCAAAACAGTGAGCTGATGGGGTCAAAAATACTCAATAGTGCCCCCATTCAGAATCCAAGAGCCACATCCAGGGTGCTGCTGTATGTTGCTGTCAGGCAGATTAGCAAGATCTAGCACGAAATCAAGCAGGTCATTTGACAAACAGATAGGAAAAGTTTCAGCAAATAACGGTTGCCGACCTCTCCTCGAATACTCCCTCCGTTTTTAAATTGATATCGATTTAAAACTTCAACTTTGATCATTTATTTTATTAAAAAAATTATAATAAAATTTACATATTTTGTTATAATTTATTTTATTATCAAATGTATTTGAAACATGGTTTAAAAATTTACAAATTTGAACTAATTTTTTGAATAAAATTATGATAAATTATATATTTTTTTGTTATAATTTGTTTTATTATCAAATGTATTTGAAACATAGTTCAAAATTTTACAAATTTGAACTAATTTTTTAAATAAAACAAATGGTTAAAGTTGAGATTTAAAATCAACGACGACGTCATTTTAAAAAAATAGAGAGAGTATTTATGAATTGTTTCGAAGAACATGGAGAATCAGTAATGCTTGAATTAGTTGGCACTGGATTTTCAGTGGACAGGACGACCTTGCAAAGGTTTATTGCCTACATTTTGCGTGCACCGAGTCGCAACTGAAAGAAATTAAGATTTTCCCTTGGACCGTCAACTGCAGCAGAGATACAAACTAGTAGAGTTTACGACAATACGCAAATCCGTTAGGCTGTTATATCCTGCGTCAACCTATCAATTGGTGTTATAGATTCAGAGTTTCAGGCAGATTAAAACTTTACAGTTTATCATGTTAACATTTAATATCTGTTCACAGTAGCAGTTCATTTTCAGCTTGCAATAAAAATCTGGAAGAACCAGGTTGGACGGCAAGAAAATATAGATGCCACAATATAATTTCATTTCAAAATTCGACATTTCCTTTTCACCAAATATATTAGAAATAATCGTACAAAATACGCAGTGAATAGTCATCGCATCAGTGTATCAGTTTCATGAACAGTATGACAGAATCCGAAGATATCTGGATGATCATATTTCAGGTCAGCATGACGATGGGAATGGAGAATAGGCATAGTTCAAGTTACATACAGGAAAAGGGAGCCTCTCTCTTAAAAAATCCACGCATTTGGTAAATTAACTAAGGTAACAAAAGTACAAAACCAATTATTTACTATCAGCAGATACAGAATGCTCAGGTATGCACTCGAAACAGAGTCAATGAATATACTAGATCCTTTGAGTGACAACCAAATTTGTATTTCCCATCTGGTGAAATTTCTATCCTAGACAAACCTCCTATTGAACTTCTAAAGATCACCAAATTCCTATTTCTGGACGGGGGGATTTAAAAAGCTAAACTGTATGAACCTTTACACCATCATTTCCAAATATGAAAAAGTTTCACACTCTGATCTTTTAACACCAACATGTCAAGCATTACATGAAGTATGGGTTTCTCAACAGAACAGAATGGTTGAGAAAAAACACTGAACGCTTTCTGTAAATTCATTTTGATTTTTTTCTCATATATTAAATATATAATAAGGATAAATATAGCAATAAGCTTAGAACTTAAAAGAATGCACGGACAAGCAGCAAAAAGTTTAATATCTTCAATTGTTGCATTGCGAAATATGAACTTCTGTTATTCTTAAAAAGACAGTGACAGCAACAGGAGAGGCATGTGGGAGTTTTGTCTCTGTATTCATATGACTTACCTGATAAACCATCAGCATTATGCAATAGGATAAAAATTGGGCTTCATCCTTACCTCATTTTCTTCAATGCATATGGCTAGAAAAAAGGTGTTATTCAGAGTTTCAGAAAATGTATGGACATTTTAAGTATATCATTACTCGCTTTGTTATAGGAAATGACACCATGTGATCACGGGTTTGCAGAGGAAAAAAATATACACCAAGATCAGGCCATCAACTTGCAAAATTGAGCTCTCGCTTATCTTTGAAAGAAACAAAATTCAACTCTTCATCATTCTCTTCCTCGAAATCATCTTCGTCATCTTCCTCCTCATCAAAAGAATAACCATTGGTTTTATTCCTGCCATTCAGATTACTTCTTGTGCTTGCATCATCTAACAAAAGATGATTTCTGGAATCAACTTGTCTAACTTCATAACCATTAGAACCATCCACCTCGTCACCATCAGGAGCTACTTCCAGTTGAATTGCACCATTTCCTACCAATTCATTGGCTTCTTGTTGTTCTTCTGGTGTTTTGGCAAGTGAAAGTAGGATATTTTTTGCTTTCTGGTCTGGTGGGTAGCCCCGATTTTCCATTTCATTGTACCAAATGACAGCATTTCCAAAATCTGAGTTCCTGCCATGCACATCCATGATGGTAGTATAGATAGTCTGGTTGGGTTCAACACCCTGGATCCGCATTCTCTCATACACCCGCATAACTCTCTCAACATTATTTAACTTTGAGTACCCTTTCATCAGGGTCCCATAAACAACAACATTTGGCTTCAAACCATCCTCTTTAATCCTACGGAAGAATTTTTCAGCTCCATCCATGTCAGAAGCATTAACATGAGCCAAGACCATTGTTGTATATGAGCAGAGATCAGGTTCAACCCTGCAAAAGCAACCGATCTTAGGTGAAAAACTAACTTTACAATTTTTCTGCCAATTTTGGTAGAATGGTGTGAGCTGTACCTATGTCTTCTCATTGCCTTGAAAACTGTGTTAGCCTCCTCTACCAATCCAGATATTGCAAATGCATCAAGTAAAATGTTGTATGATTTATGCGTCGGCCTGGAAAAATAGCATACTTCAGAACACTACTACTCACAGGAACACATCAATTTCTGGGAACTATTGTTCATTGAAATTATGATCAACTTCACATATGCTTATCAGCTTATGCATCAAAAGAGTACTAAGTAATTATTTTGATCCATGTAAGAAATCTTCGAGTTAACCCCATTTTATTTTATATGAAGGCCGAATTGGACCACATGGCTTAGACTGAACATCATAGATGGCTTAAAAGTTATATATAGTTTAGCAGCATAACATTTTATTTTTACATTCATTGTGAGCAAAACTTTCATAGTATATATTTATAATTCATATGTTGTTCAGCTATCAAAATTTAGAAAAAACTTATGGTCAAAGATATTAATGTTTGACTTTGATCAAACCTAGAATGAAAATTAATTTGCGACGAAGTAATATAGAACAATATTCAAGAAAAAATTGTTCTAGATTTTGACTGCATGTGGTTACAGTATGTGAACCAAAAATTTTGTGGCCTCGCAGGTTTTCAACTAACCCATGCTAAAAGAGTACAAGTCATTTAGAAGGGATTCAGGATGAATCTCCAAATACCCTTCTTGGAACTACTAAAACTGTACTTGCAAAGAGTACAATATTTTATCTTTATTACTGTACTATAAAAACATTGATATAGAAGGACCTGACTCCAGCATCAAGCATCTCCTCAAAAACTGCCAATGCTTCTTCTTCCCTCCTGGCTTTCCCATAAGCTTTGATGAGAAGGGAATAGCTCACAACATCTGGTTTTAGTCCAGCTCTTTGCATCTAAATTTGTGGCACTTATTAGTGGAATAAATATAAATATATCATATATTTATTCAGTCTGCAGCATCAACTCTATGCTGATCTTTTGTGCAGTTAAGTGGTAAAGCACCTGATCATAAATATTTGAAACTTCCTTGTAGTCTGTTTCGAATGACATCAGGCTATTGAAAGTGACTGTAGATAGTGGAATTCCTCTCTCGGACATCTGTGCAAATAGCTTACGAGCCCGGGCATAGTCACCAGCCTTCTTATACATATAAATCATCATATGAAACATCTTCTGGTCTGGCTTAAAGGAAGTTCTTCTTTCATTAAGAAGATCATTAAATATGTCTTCCGCCTCCTTGTATTTGTCACCCTGTCAGTAATAACAGATAAATTTGTCACAGATGAAGGTATGACTCTAAGGAATCTGGAATTGGCATGACATATTTCCAGAAGGGATAAATCATATTAAGGAACTGATCTAGAGGCACTTGACATACGACAAGATGGGATCGTTTCCATATAAGTCGCTTCTAAATCCATGGTCATTAGGCTCTAAAAGTCATATTTTGAATCTCATAGACCAATATCTATGACTTAGTGCTTCAAATTATTCACGGTCATCTCATTGGAAGCTCCCTTTGTACTTTGATAACATGCAATAAGAGGCAAGTCTACTAAAATGGTATCAAGGTCCTTGAAAGCTTCGCAAAGCGATGCAAAAGTCCAAGTAAATGGCAAAAACAACATTTCTACACATAGGAAGTTTCATTTATGGTATGCTCTATTTTAAAAAGTGAAGTATCCACAACTTTTTTCCCTCAAAAAGAAGTAACCACAATCTGTAGGGCCATTTCTCGAAATGCCATTATAAAATAGGATTCACAAATTTGTATATATTTTCAGTGGAAATGGACTTGCAAATGCAGGTGTAAATGTATGGTGTGATAATCTGAATCAAATTAGTGGAGTGATAAATAGCAACGGTTTGATAGTAGACTAGGAATTTCATCTATTTTAGTGGTTAAATCATAAAAATAGTAGATGATAGCCAAATACTGACCTCAACTAAAGATTTCAAAATGATTTGATATGTCACAGGTGATGGTTCAGGGCCTGATGTTTGCATCCTACGGAATACTGCTTCAGCCTTACGGTACTGCTTGGCTCTTCCATAGGCTTCCATTAGTGCAGTCTGAGATATCACGGTTGGCTGGTGACCTTTCTTGTTCATGTACTTTAGGACCCTCTCTGCCCTGATAAAATCTCCCAGCTTTCCATAAGCTGTGACCAGCATCAAGAAGTCCATCTCACTAAAGTCCCACCAATGCTGCGTTCTGAGCCATTCAAGAATCTGAAAAGGAAAATAAAAGTTCAAATATTGAAGATTTCCTGAGAGCGGATCAAAATTTATATATTGACGAGGTGTAGCTAGCAGTTTATGCACCAATCCAGTTCTATATGCCAGTCATCTGCAGCAAGTGAACATACCTCACTGACAATGTTCCATTTCTTCAATTGTTTGAACCGCACAAGGGTCCCAAGTACAGCATCTCTTGGTAGAGGCTCCTTGGTGCTCCGCTGAGTCTTCAGAATGGACACAGCTGATCCCGACTCTTCTATCTCCCTCATCATTCTCCTCCAAGTCTTCTGCGCAGCCTCATCATCAGCGTCTTTGAAGACTTCCTCATTCTTCTTCCTCCGCATAAACTTTCTGGTTTCTAACATTCCACGGGAAATCACCTCAAGTCTCCGGTTTCTACTGACCCTCACATTGCAGATGGGTAAACCACAAGATACTCTTGCTTTGCTGAAACCGTTAAAACACAATTCAAACAGAGGTGAACAAGGAGTCAATAAAATGCTGAGAGGACTCAACTAAGAAAATAAGACACCAGAATGCAGGGCAAAACTACTTGCTGCTTATGCAGAAATGATATTAGAAATTGTTTATCTTTTTTATTCTGATAGTTTATATAAAATGGAGAAATTGAATTACAGAAATGGTGTTCCATTCTTTAACGGCTAAGAAACTGTAACTTCCACGAATTATTATGAATCCATGAGGATAAGTTAGGCGTCCATTTTGGACCGTACGCATGGTAACCGAACGGTTCAGTCGGCATCCATCACATAATCCAAGGGCCTAGTCCCTCAGCAAGCCAAGATGACATTTTTACACCGAAAACGATCCACTGAAGCCGTGGTCGTCCTAGTAAAAGACCCATAATTACGAACTTCGACACACCGGGAGCAAGTTACCAGCCCCCAAAGTACGAAACAAAAAAAAAATGTCTACCCGCGGACTGGAGGAAGGGGGTGACAACTGCCACAGCCCGACCGTAAACTAAGGAAGGGAACTGAAGAACGGTTGATACCGCTTCCGACTGACAACCAGACAGGGGCAAGGTGGGTGCGTACCAGAGGCTGGAGGGGATGGAGAGCGGGGAGCGCGACCCAATCGCCGTGGCCGCCTCCATGGGAGCAGGAGCAGGAGCAGGAGCACGAGCACGAGCACGAGTCGCAAGCGGCAGCCTTATCGGCTCCTTAAACCTCTTCCATTTCTCCCTCCCTCTCTGACGCGCCGGCCGGCCCCGGAATCCGGATGAGGAAGCCAGCAGGACCCGGTGGGCTCGTACGGGCCAGACCGGCCCATATACACTCTCGGCCTGTTTATCTCTCTTCGCCGAGTTTTTGGCCCGTGAGTCGACGAGCCTGGGCTGGTAAAGTCGCGCACGTGGCAGTCTCGCTCTTCAGCGGCCGGAGGTGGATCAGAAACGCAGAAAATCTACGTCACGGTGGCCCCACAGGACACAGCGTCGACCGAACGCGACGTGGCTCCGACTGTGACACGTAGACGCCGCATAGGAATTCTCGCGTGTCGAGGAAATCGCGCACGTGGAAGAACAGAAAGGTGACGAGATATTCTTGTGTAAAAATATGTGGTTTTCATGACCTGATAAATAAAAGTATTTTAAATAATTAATTTTAGTACTATAAATAAATATTATAAAAACATTTTTACTATGAGTTTAAAAATATAAACCTCATGCTGTTATATTTAATCAAATATGTAGAAATTATTGATCAAATAAAAGTAGAATTTTTACGATTGATCTTGTGACACCCTTGAGCATGTAATGGACTGCAAGTATTGGTTGGTAGAGCAGTCGCCTCGTGACCCTCGTGCTCTGTTTTCCGATATGATCCGAGCCAGCTGAGATTCCAACCCGTGGTTGGTAGGAGGTGCCAGGCCATCGGTCTCTGATACGCACGGTAGAAATAAAAAATGTTCTATTTCGTCCGTTGATAAACATTACCAGAGATTTGGTGTGCCATAGTTTTTTTGATAAATGTTTGTTTCACTGTAGCTTCTACATTTCTACTTCCTTATTATTGACTTATTCTTCTCAACTTTACCAAAAATGTAGTGAACAAATTGCTCACCATACTTTTAGCAAAGTTTGGTAAATATATGTGGTAAAGTTTGGTTGCAAACCAAATTAAATACTACTCCATTCGTCTTAAAATAAGTGTCATTCTAAATTTTTAATCATCTATTTTTATTATTTATTTTATTCAAAAAATTTATAAAAATAATATTTATTTTATTTTGAAATGATTCATATTTATGACTTATTTGTTTTTTATATTTTTTATAAATTTTTTTGAATAAAACGAATGGTCAAATGTTAATTTTTAAAAAGTAAAAAATGTCACTTTTTATGGGATGAATGGAGTACCATATATGAAACATATAGTATATATATCTTTAACTTTGGGCATATAATCAAACTGCCTATTGTTTTATGGGAAACATTTCAAAGTGTACAAGTCCACAAAACGCATGG
>BCLH01000072.1:301480-346221 GCA_001602315.1 Zoysia pacifica
AATTAATAATATTTTATTATATATAAATTATATTAATAGATTCATCATAAAGCAAACTTTTATAATATGTAACTGTTTATTTTAGAAATTATTTAGATTTTTTAATATTATTAGTGAAAGTTAAAAGAATTTGACATTGACAAAGATCTAGAAACAGAGATATTATTCAACAGTAACAAAGATGTTCCATTTTTAAACCTCTTTTACAATGTACTTTGTCTGTTTTTAAATTATTATCACCGTTGATTTCTAATATCAATTTTGACTATTCATCTTTAAATTTGATGAATATCGTATATTTTATTATAATTTACTTTATCATTAAAGTTATTTAAATCAAAATTTACAATTTTACATATTTAAATTAGTTTTTTGAATAAAATAAATGGTTAAAAATTATATTAGGAATAGGAATGGAAGAGTACTCCGTTAGTAATTTCATAAAAATATAAAAATCACGTAGATAAGCCCAATACTGGCGACAGATGTCAGGTGGCGACAAACAAAAAACAAAGTTAAAAAAAGAAAATAAAAAAATGATAAAGCCGGAAGAAACTTCTAGTGTGGTGCACAGTCAGCGCCGCGCCTGTATTTGTGGGGGAGCCCGGAGCGGGGTGTGTGGCCGAGACTGAAGAGCTCACTGCTGCCTGCAGGCCGTCTGCAGCTGCTCCCCCGATCGAATCGAGTCGACGCCGGTAGGAACCGAATCCAAGGTGAGCATCCCCGAGCACGTCGTCCCCTCTCTCCCGATCTCCCATCTCCTCCCTTGCGCGCGCTCCCGATCCTTGACAGTGGTATCGGGTGAGTGTTGTGGAGATGCGGCACTCCGCTTCTTGATCCCTTCGGTTTCTTGCGCAAAGGAGCTGCTTGATTTGGGTGCTCTGCTCGATCCCGTGTTGAACCGTTTTCACTGGGATTTGAGGGTCGGGGATACCCTGTCAAGGATCGTGCCGGGAACCGCGTATCTTAGGCTGAAGGGTTAGGGGGATTCCTCTCCGCTCGTGATGGAGCGGATCCTCTCTTTCCTTCATTTTTTTTTGTTGGTTGTTACTAGGCCAACGCAGCTGCTGCTGGGTTCTTGCCTGGTTTGGCTGGGCTGGACCTGCTGACTTTTGAAGAGCGCCTCGTGTCCTCCGCTGAGGATATTGGGTGGACCCGAGGTCTGACTACAGTCCGGGGAAAAAAAAATTGTGCTTCCAGATCTTGAGTTCTGCTTTAGGAGCCAAGAACCATGATTTATGTTTTAGGATCAATCAATAGCTATGGGGTTGTGACATGTTCTCTGCACTCATGACCACCATGGCTGTGACCAAGTAAACTCTTTGGTTTTTCTCTTCTCTTCTCTTCTCTTCTCTTTTTTATCTTCTTTTTCCCTTTTTTAATCCTTTGTGGTTTGTCGCTTGGGGTTCATCTCTAGCCTGCCCCAACTTGCTACGGACAAAAAAAAAAAGGCTTTGTCCAAGTAGCATACTTTTACATAGCTATCATGGTCCGGACTGTTATTGTACCTACTTGGATCATCGTGCCTGCAATCAGCTTATGTCATCGTTCTTATGAAATGTGTAACTCTCATACCAGGGATGGCGAGCGGAAGCGAAGCTGCGCTTGAATGGCACAAGCAGGACAAGAAGAGGATGCTTCATGCCGTTTACCGGGTTGGAGACTTGGACCGTACAATCAAGTATGTGGCTGTTAATATATATTAACAGTATTTTGATCATCTGGGCGCATCAGAGATTCAGATGTAACATGGTGTTGTGATTTTCTTGTAGGTGTTACACTGAATGCTTCGGAATGAAGCTGCTGAGGAAGAGGGATGTTCCGGAAGAGAAGTACACCAACGCATTCCTTGGTTACGGACCTGAGGACAAGAACTTTGCTCTTGAACTGACATACAGTATGTTCACTGAGCACTCAAATATTATTCTGCATGGTTATTTCAATTGTTCTATTCAAAATATGTAACAACTGAATAATAAAATGAGCTTTTCTGTCTGTGGATCCATCTATTTGTGTTGTGAGATAGCATTTTCATTTATTTTGCTGCATCATACCAACAGTATGTTTATTTTTGTTGAACAGATTATGGTGTTGACAAATATGAAATTGGAGAGGGCTTTGGGCATTTCGCGATCGCTACTGAGGATGTATGTATTGTCAATTTGCAATACCTTACTTTAAATAATGCGCTGCAGTCATGCTTATAGGTTATGGTGGATTCAAACACAGATTAACAAGATAGCGGAGGCAGTAAAATCCAGCTGCTGTTGCAAGATCACTCGTGAGCCAGGTCCTGTCAAGGGAGGATCCACTGTCATTGCCTTCGCCCAGGACCCAGATGGTTACATGTTTGAGCTTATCCAAAGGGGTCCAACACCTGAGCCTCTTTGCCAAGTTATGCTTCGTGTTGGTGACCTTGAGCGTTCGATCAAGTTCTATGAGAAGGTATTTTCTTGCCATGTAAATGGTTGGCTATTGGTGAAGATTCTCAAGGACAGTGATCTCATAGATTATGGCTTCTTTATTCTTTTGCAGGCTCTTGGGATGAGGCTGCTAAGGAAGAAGGATGTACCTGATTACAAGGTACTTCTTCCGTCCTCAATCACTTGTCATTCTAGAGTTCAGAAGTTTTTCCTTTTATTTGTCATTCTCGCTTCTCAATACACCTTTCTCTATTGTCAATACATCACTATTTTCTATCTCTCTCCTCCTCGTTTTCAGCACATCCTACCTTTTCCATCATCCTTGATCCACGTGCCCATATCTAGCATGACAAGTAAAATGAGACAGAGGGAGTATATGTCTACTGCACTGAATGACAAAGAATGTTGTTAGTTTTTGTTAATAGTGTTGAGGCGACCACCTTAAAATGTTTTCAGAGGGTGATGCTCTAGTTTCAACTTGTTAAGAATGTTTTCTTCTTGCTGCAGTATACCATTGCAATGATGGGCTATGATGACGAGGACAAGACAACTGTTATAGAGTTGACATACAACTACGGAGTCACAGAGTACAGCAAGGGCAACGCATATGCTCAGGTCTTTATTAAACCATTTCACTGCGGCATGCCTTTTAATAAGTTTCTGGCATCTCTTGACAATTCACTCTTTTATTTTTGCAACAAATGCAGGTCGCTATTGGCACCAATGATGTGTACAAGAGTGCTGAGGCTGTTGATCTGGCGACCAAAGAACTAGGGGGCAAGATCTTGCGGCAGCCGGGGCCGCTCCCTGGGATCAACACGAAGATTGCCTCTTTTGTTGACCCAGATGGCTGGAAAGTGGTATGGCTTTCTTTTGCGTTGTATTGTTTGTGTTAACCTCTAAATGAGCTGCTGCTTTTTTTTTCATTAAAAAAAAAGAGAGCTGCTCCTTTCGTCAAATCGAGAGCTATTGATGATCAATGTGGTATAAAAATTTGGCATCACAAATATAGTTCCACCATTTAAACCAGATGCACCTGTGAAGGTTTCTCCAGGAAAAAAATGTTTATTTGCTGAAATGATGTGGCATTTGTTCTCCTCGATGCAGGTTCTGGTTGACCACGCCGACTTCCTCAAGGAACTCCAGTGATGATCGATGATCGACGGGGGCAGCTGGCTCCCGGGCGCCGTGCTGGCTCCCGGGCGCCGTGCTAGATGTAGCCGTGCTTGTCAGCGATGTAAAAGGCGCTTGTTTACGCATGACGATCTGAGAATAAACGTTGCTACAGAGTTTGTGCTTGTTCTAAGTCAGGCGTTTGCTGTGTGTGTGTGTGGTTGTGCCTGGTACTATGCTATTGGTGTTTGTAGCAACCTGAACTTTTGTAATGTGGTGGATGAGCTCGCTTGTTGATTGGTGCTGCTGGTTCTCTCTGATCCGATTGCTTGATGTTCTTTGCATTCGCTTGATTATCAGATGATGACGCCGCCTAAGATGTGTTCAATCGTGCGGTCATGATTCAAACAAGCCGCTCGAATTGTGCGAACCTATGGATGAGGCCACACCATCGCAGATGGTCGCTGGCGCGTACCATCTCTCCTCACTCCGCGAGGTTCAGATCCGACTGGAGGCTTATTATGCATTAGAAACTTCGAAACACATTTAACGAATGAGTTAGTGAACCCTGACACTATCTGGAAATTCAACTATCAGCTCTAGCAGCAGCACGTGCTGCCCAGGAAAAGATGGAACAAGGCGATCTGGAACTGACTTCCAACTATCAAATGAGCTGGTGTAAATTGGTTGATACAATTGGACACTGTAATGACAGGGAGTCGGGTTGTTTCTTGCACCCATTTCTGCCGTCTGAGCTGAATGAAAAAAAATAAGAAAATATATATGAAATTTGAAAACCGTCAATATCAGCAACCAGTGATCCATTTATCGCACATATGCTATTTACAGGTAACAATGGGACTCCCCCATGCGCAATTTTTTAAAAACCACAAGCATAATTCATTTCAAATATACTGGCACTGCCGAGAAAAATATATCGTGCAGGAGGATAATTCTGGCATGTCAAAATACAGAAGGGAAAAATTAATTTTACTTCATTCTGGGATGCAGGAACTCCCAGGATACTATTACTTGTGTGCTTAGTTCTATTGTTGATCCTCGCATATCTTGGCCATCATCCCACTCCACGAAATCTGCACTCGACAAACTCATGGAGCATGAATGATACCTCGGCGCATGCCTCAGACTCCTCCATTAATGCCGTCAAGATAATCCCTGCATTGTCTACTTGGGAGGAAAAAACCAAACCAAACATTACAATTTTGCAAGATGCAGTGTCCTTACAATTAGTAATAAAACCAAGCAGTATTTCTTGATATAGTATAAACATATTCGTCAAATTGAACCGACTGGTTGTAGCAATATAAGAGCATCTTTTTTTCTGAATACTTTAGAAATGAACTTCAAACTGCCATTTGGTAATGTAGTGTAACAAAATTCTTTTAACCGAACAAACAGATTTATAACAGATGATACGTACTACTGAAACGGAGTTGATCATCTGTAAGGGTAATGATAAGGAGCATCTATTCATTTCTATCTCTATCTCTCCATAAATATTGGAAATAGCCACATGATCCTTACGCATTACAGATTGTATTAACAATACTGTAACCTGCCATTTGCTATTCTGCACCGCAACTTATCACATGCTTTGTAAAGCAATAATACTGAGTTCTAAATAAGTAAATAGAAGAATTTTTAGAAACACAAACATACCTTTTGTTGCTGTCAGCATCCTCGCTCAATTTTTCAAATTTGTCAACACAATCAGAACTACCTCCACATGCTGTAACAGCAGTACCTGGAGCCTTTTTGCGGTCTAATATAAGGCTTTCTGCCTCTACACTGTTATTATCACACACATTGGTGACTGCAACTTCTGTCTTTGTCGATGACAATGGTTTCATCAGAGAATGAGGTTTGGGGTGGTTGTGCTCTCCGCTGTACACAATCTCAGCAATCTGACCATCTAGTGTCGTCTCCACCTTCCTCTTGACAGGGCAGTTTGGGTGAGTGCACTTGTAATAGCTCCGTGGGAACTCACTACCTTTCACTTTCTTCTGCCCATACTTCCTCCAGCTATAGCCATCATATGATACACAGTTCTTCAGGCCGCCCAGAGGCTTCCTGACAGCTTGGTACTTTGCCAGATGGTTACAAGGGACAGGCTGTTCTGCATCTACTTCCATCTCTTCAAGCATACCTGAACCAGCATCCTGCAATTTAAGTTTAGCACATTATTCGAACATGACCACATGACAGTACCGTTAATAAGTTCAAAATATTCTATCAGGTGATAGTAAGATGCTTGAATCTGAAGTATAGCTTAAAAATTGCAAAAGAAGTGTTGGTACTTGGTATCAGAAAAGAAGAAGTTTTGATGAACTGGATTCCAGCGTGAGGCTTACTATGGTTGCACTTATTTTTGACGGAGGATCACTTGGTAGTGGTGTGAGTCGTGTAGCCTTGGGCCTAATTAGAGTCTCCTCCAGGTCGGTGATTGATTGGGAATCAGTGGCAATGAAGTCTTGTAGGCCCCTCGAGAAAGATCTGAAGGTGGATAGAGGCCTGGAGGCCAAAGGCTTCAAAGCAGTAATCTTCTCATGACCTTGCATCTTTCACTGGCAGAAAGAAAAAATAAATAAGAGGGGCAGTTCATGAACCATAATCATCAAAGCAAATGGTTTGCTTATTTTCAAAGGAGGAAATTAAAAGCTAATACATAAGGAAAAACTGGGAAACTTAGAAAAGTACTCAAGACCATGTATTTCAGATAGTAACTAAACAATTTCTGCTGAAAAATTGCAATTGCAGAAACAAGTCGATCACGTTTTTTTTATAATACTAATGCGATGAAGGCCATTAACAAAGGTGACAGATTGAACAAGAAAGAAATGAACCAGAAGGGTTGGCGCAGACGAACCTTCAACCTTGGTCCTGTGCTCTGTTGCAGCCGTAGACTGGTAGAAAGAACAATGCAATTGCCAGAAGCAAGTTCAGGACAGGGGAAATATAAGGTGGGTACGGTGCACATGAGACTGTTAGGTACGGACACAAGTAGGTAGAGAAATGTTACAGCTGCCTTCCTCACTGTATGCCAGTTTCAGTTCAACAAATAGCATGCTCCATTTTCTGAAAACACTATATATTCGATACTAAACGAAACCCACAGAAAGTCACAAAAACAATGCTGGCGTAACTGTTGCCATTGAAAACAGCAACAACAGGAATGCATAGGTGGTTGAGCGCGAGCTGGCGCTCCCGACCCACCCGCGTTCGAGCCCTACGCTCGACGCCGTGTCTCACCGGGTGTGCAACCCCTTAAATAATTTGCAGATACCTCTCGTATGTGGAGTCATAACAGGAAGGCAGCAAGAGGTCTTCAGTGATCTCTTCAAAGGCGCGTTCTTTTACAGTTGTAAGTTTGATCGTGTGCGTTAGATGTGTTGTGTATGAGTGTGTGTGAGAGTGAGCGCATTCGAACAGATATTACAGTTATATATAGGATGAGAGGCTTAAAAAAAACCCTAAAGCTTTTAGAAAAAAAATGAACTTGAATTTGAAAAGGATCGATTTTATCTCGAATGCAGTCGGCAACTCCTGGAGGAACTGAGAGACTGAATTTTGTGGCAAACAATTAGGTGTGTTCTATTTATTAAGAAAAAAAGGCTGAATTGTCCAACCAACCAACCAATCAGCACTCCTTTTTTCAATTGCATCCAAAAGCATAAGCACGTCTTAAAACACTTAAGTCCACGCAACTCAAACAACAATCTGATCATAAACTAGTGACTTCCAAGAACAAGCTCACGTATGTTGCAGCACTGATCATTCAAGAATTTAGAACTGACAGCAGAGTTTTGCAAAAACGTTACTTACACAAGTGTATACAGTATACCCTCAACTTCTTCCAAAACCCATCCTGGGGAACAGAGCAAGCAAACTTCCTAGCTAAGCTGAACCAGAATTAGATCCAAAACCAGCTAATTAAGATACTACCGTTCATCCATTCGGATCTCACAGGCACTGCCACCATCCTGATTCAGTGTTCCTTGCCGCTCTCCGGTTTCGAATTGGCCTTTTCTTGGATGAGGCGATTGATGAGATCCAGCAGCTCGGCTCTCAGGGCTGTGACGCTGGCGGTGTTCACCTCCCTCCTCACCGCCTCAAACCAATCGCTGGTCTCTCCTCCCTCTCCACGCCCGTCGAACCACCATCCACAGATGGCCCTGGCGACCGCCATGACGTAGACTCCGCAGTCGTACCCGTTGGTCTGCGTCGGGGTGGGCCCTTCGACGAGCGGAGGAACCCTCCCCTGGGCGTCGGCGAGCAGGGGCCCGAGCGCGTCGGCGAGGCGGCGCGCGACGGGGAGGTTGGGCGCGCCGCGGATGCTGTCGTGGTGGACGAAGCGTGGGGAGGCGCCGGTGCGGTCGAGGACGAGGAGGGTCCAGTGGGACCCGCCCTCGGGAACGGAGGCGTCGGGGTTGTCGTTGACGGGGAGCAGCGCGACGCGGCGGGAGCCAAGGCGGAGGGGCTCCTCGACGGCGGCGACGGACGCGGCGTCGGGGAGGTTGGCGAGGAGGTAGGGGATGGAGGGCGGGAGGAGGAGCAGGTCGCTGGCGTCTTCGCCAGCGGCGAAGGTGGCGGAGAGGTGCGCGAAGTAGAACGCGATGATGCGGTCGTTGATGAAGCGGGGCAGGCGGAGGACGTCGAGGTCGGAGCGGATCAGCGCCACGTCGCCGTGGCTCAGCACCCGCTCGTCGGGGTCACCGCCGGTGGAGCCCATGGCCGCGTGCTTCGCCCGGGATTGCTCGCTGCCAAACCTGGGATGGGGCCTGGGTGACGGTTGCAGCTTGCAGGGCCTGGTATATTTGCAGATTAGCCCTATACTAAATGCAATTTTTTAAATGGATGTATTTTTGCAGATTAACTAGCCACTGGTTAATTCAGTGTAGATTTACGATTAAGTTACGTTAACTCATAGTAGCAAGTTACATACAGGAAGAGTATTTTCTCCTATAGTACTACCTCCATAACTCCATCCCATAAAAACTTTTTAAGTATAGGTACCATGCGATCTTACTTTGATCAGTAATACATTTGAGTAATGTCAACAATTTGAGACTCGTACTTTTATATTCATTTTAAAGTTGATTAAATTTATATAAATTATTGGTGGGAGACATGGTTGACCAAAGTTATTCTTAGACGGAGAGAGTAGCAAGTTTTGAATGCTTACATTGTGAAAAATTTCCGAATGCTTCACAAATGCTTGCTGACCATTGTTTGTGACCAGGTACTTGTTTGGCAAACAAGAAAGAGAGCGGTTTTAGGATTGAGAAATGGATGAATAGTGGAACACCACACATGTTCATCCACATCGCAGATTCCGTTCACTAAAACCGACGCAGAAGAATTTCGGAAGAGGCTGGTCCGTTTCAGACCCCTGATGCAGATGGGCTTTGCTTCCGCATGTGGATGTGGCCTCTAGGTGCTAGCTGCACTGGCTCACACTGTATGCTCTTCAGAAGGAACAGTTCCGCGCTCACCGGTGCCGGTTACGTTGACAACTTCCCAAGTGAGGAAAGGATCACTATGATGCAAAGCACTGATCATGTTGCTAAATTGTTATCTCTCTCTTTCTCATTTTCAATGCATATCCTCTTTCTATCATCTTTAATTCTCGTGTCTATACCTATAAAAGTGACAGAGAAAGTACCAAGTTGTTGCTTTTGTTTGGATCCAGTTCTCTTGCAAGACTCTGCGTCGTCACCTCCTCGAACCAGTATGGCGCCTGTACCTATCTGACAGAGATGAGATTCTTGGCCATGGCATCTGATATGTTGCCCCAAAAGGAAACATTCAAAGATAAGCACGTCATGAACCATGGATTGCATTACACATTGTTGCAAAGGCGAGGTTGGCGCTGAATTGTTATAATAGTTCCATATTTCATACTAGTCATGGACCAAGACTTTGCATCACAACGGAATCGAATTGTAAGCCCGGAAGACGAACGCACAACAGAGATCAATCCCAGTTGTCCTTTTTCAAGAAAGAATCGTACTCGCACAGTCGCACAATGTGACGAACTCTTCCTCTCAGCCTTTTGGTTCTGTTTCAGGACACCGTATCGTGACCATCCGTATGTTTCTACTTAAAAAAATGGCTGCTTTGTTCTCAACATCCTCACGAGAGACGATCCCTGCGTCCAGAAAATCTTCAGATCTTGACTTGAATCCTTTTAGCGTTGTCTTGTCCCTGCTTTTACCTGAACAGAGACTCCGTTGCGCCTTGCTGGTAGCAGCGAAGTAAAAAATGGATGAAGGAAACTTAGGAAAGTGTCTGGGTTTCTGCATCGTAATTCTCAAGCAGCTGAAATGTGAAACAGTGACTAGATAAATGAAACTGATCTTTTTATGGTGAGCCATCAGATATGGTGATGGTTTAAATACTTCGGCTGATTCTACATTATAATGGTTTAAGAGATACAGGTTCAAACTAGCACTCTAGAACTGAGAATTTCTATATCCCCAGCTGACGTCCAGTAGCTGATACATGGCAATTGACATATATTTGCAGCAGATAATGACAGGTACTACGAGTTTGGACTACCCAACAACCGAAATCACAGTGAACCAAGAACTCATACGCACCGTGGACTGGACGCGACGTGATATTGGCACGGCTCAATCGGAGAGCAGAATCCCTAGCCTCCCGGGAGCGCAGGCCCTCTGATTTGAACCGCGCCAATACCTCGTCGCAGCAAGGATTATGAGCTGATCGCTCACGTATAGTGCGGTCACTGCTCCCTTCCTGTTGAATGCTTAATTCAATTTGGATGGACACGCATCAACACACTAGTCCCTGCACTCAGGTGTCCTGCATAGCAACAATACAATCCTCTAGGGCGGGCAGGAAGCAGGCCAGGTTCTCCGAACTGCGGTGCAGTGCCACGAAGGTAGCATATGGTGGTCCTCGTGCCGGTGGCCTGCACCGTCAGTCTCGTCGGCAGGACCAGGCATTAACAAAAGAACCAACAGTAATAACTTTACGAGATTGTGCGACCAGCAACTTCATAACACTGAATTAACGTGGATATTATGAAGCCAGAGTAACCAGTGGGTTATTTAATACAGGATGCATCAGTCAGGTAATTCTTTGACAACGGATGGATGGAACACATTTGAATTTCTTAAAAGAGGTAAACAGGATTATATACACAGATTTTAGAGATGCCTATTTACAATAGGCATTATCGATCAGTGATCATGCCCTCACTTAGAACAGCCCGAATGTGTTCTCCCCACTGTAGGTCATGTAGAGGAAGCCGTCCTCATCCTTGTTCTCCTCGTAGATGGCAGACATCAGAGCAGCTGCAGCACACAAGTAACAAGAATGTTTAAGGACAATGCAATTGAGTTCTGAGATAGTTGACAGCCAAGATTGCTCATTGTGCGTTCCAGTTCAGTTACCTGTTGGTGGAAGGGTGTTCTTTACAAAGATGAAGATTGCCTTCTCAGCACTGAGCTTGATGCGCTTTCGGATGACGTATACAAACTGACCAACTGTCAGGTCAGCAGGAACAAGATACCTATACAAAGTCACATATTAAAAACCGCATACATCTTTAATAATACAAGAGTTGGCCCATGGAACAATGTACTATACAAACAAGAGTTCCATTCCAAATTGATTAGTACTGGAAGGTTATACAAGTAAAGAATATGCTCATGAAGTAAGCAACCAGCTTCCAAATTGCAGGGGGAAAATAAGAAATCTTCAGTATGACATTTTCTTTGACCAAAAATTTTAAAAATAGTTGATTGGAAAACAGATATAGAAATTGCCAACTAATATGAGATAACCAGAACAAATGCAATGACATAAACTGCAACAAGCATATTTTCATAGACACAAAATCCAATGCTGCAGAAAACTTTTTCAAGCAGTTAAATAAAATGCATTGGAATGGTTCCTCGAGTGGTTGAAAACTGACTTTTTCTTGTCGATGTCTGGGATGTCACTCCTCTCAGCCTTCTCAACAATGACCTGTACAGCACACAAAAAAATTACCTCAAATGAGAACAAAACCATAGGGAAAGGAAAATAAATCAAATGAGCAAGAAAAATCAGATGCTTACAGGGATTCTATCAGGGTACTTCTCCCTGATCCGGCTGGATTCCTCCTGCCTCTTTTCTGTAAAATATGACATACAGAATCAGAACAGAACTCAGCTATACACTCCCATACATGTTTTTCATTGATTGAAGAAACTCGGAAAAAGTTTTGCCCGTGCACAGTAATAGAATGTAAAACAGAATCATGAATGACATCATGCACGAACACCTCTAGTTTACAACCCAGTCTAATCCTATGACAACAAAAATAACAAAAGAATGTGCTAGCTAACAGTCTAATACATAGTTTTAGCCAATCATTCTTCAGCAGAAGTACAGCAAAGGCCAATACATTAAACATTACAATCGGAACCAGCCAGCTAGCACTAGAAAGCTAAAACTATTGATTGCAGAAGCTAATTATAAGAGCTAGTGATTTCATTCGCGAATGTACAACAGGTTACTGACAAGGTCAACTAACATCCTTCCTACTACATGCCCACCTCATGGGGCAGCGCTAAGAACCAGCGACTTTCTCCAACAAAACAGTTGGACCAGAAACCATCACTCCTGCAATATAGCCAAAGCGCACAACACCCACCCGTGGCAGATAAGCAAGCTTGCCACGCAGGAGTATTATACACCAATCAATGTCTAACAATTTCACCTAAGATCATAAGCATGATGCCCACAAACTCTGACAGAGTCCCCGGGGTGGGGGGCGGGGGCAAGCAAACCCACTAGCTAGAGTACTACGAAGTCACGGCACCCACGGATCAGCCCCATATGCTACGGATTCCCCCAAGCCCATCCCCCTACCGCAACAGCTGAAATCACATACGCCCCGCAACACAACCACCATGGAATCCCCCCTTCCATCGAACACAAAGCGCGAGGAGTGACGGGAGGGGAGAAGGACGAGACGAACCGAGGGGGTGCTCAAGCTTGAACGGGCTCGTCCTGGCCATCGCTCTTCTCTCGACCGCGGGCGGCGGAACCACAGACAGACGACGAAGACCTGCGCGCGAGCAACGAGGAAACAATCAAAAGGTCAGGGGCACAGCGGGACGATGAGGATCGGCGGAGGGACCGACCGATCGATTGAGCGCGGCGGCGGCGGAGGAGGAGGAGGGGGAGCCTTACAGGATCGTCAGACGCGAGCTGGTAGAAATGGGGATTGCGCGGCGGGTGATGTGGGGGTTGGGTAATGGGGAGAAGAGGCGAGGGGAAGAGATAGGGGCGGCTCGGCGAAGGAAGAAAGCGAAAGCGTGGGGGCAGGTTATATCGCTACGCGCACGCAACGTGGTCCACCTTTACAAAACCGCTCAAAACCCGTGAAATCGATGTCCAGTTTTCGTTTTAAAAAATTTAAAAATTTAAAAAATTTAGAATACCGAAAACCATAAACCAGTTAACTGATGAAACCGATGGGTTTCAAAATTTTAAAATCTAAAACCGTAAAAACTGAAAAAACCGATCAGCTAACCAGTGAAACCGTTCGATTTATTGTAGCAGTTTGTTCAAATTTTAAATTTTCGATTTAAAACAATTTTTAACTGTTTTTTGATTTTTACAATTTTCGTTAAATCAATCTCGATATAACGGTTAAAACCAAATAATAAACCCTGCTCCACCTTCCCCCTCAACCCCGAGGAGAGAGGAGACCTTCCCAATCCCACGGAACCTAAGCGCTGGTGTGCTTGCGTGTCCCACGGAACCTAAGCTCCTGGGATTCCGTATCCCCATTTCTTGGTGTTTGGATATCGTTTCAATAGTTTAAGCAGCTTTGGATAGTGTTTGGATTGCCTGATTGAAATCTTCCATACTGTGTTGTGTTTACATACTTATTACAATTCCTCTCTTTTGATATGTTACAATAGATTAAGATTTTGTTTAGCACAGTTCAAACTTGTTAAAAAAAACAGCTTATTTTTATAGCTAATAAAAAGCTGCTAAAAAATAAGTACTGTTTATTTCATTCTAAAAAGTAGCTAAACTAATAAGCTACAAAATAAATTTGTTGTTTGACATAACTTCTGTTTATTTCTGTGAATAAGCTGAAAATAAACTATGCCAACCAAGACCTAATAAAAAACTTGTCGTAATGCTCCACTATCGATTTTATATTTGAACCAACATAAAAGATACTCCTACATGAGGGCCCGATGCGAAGTTAGATGAGTTCAATAAAAGCTTTTATGTTTTCACCACACGCGATATATGTGTTAAGAATAGTTTTCATCCAAGATCCACTAGGATCCATTCCTATACCCAATTAAAAAAAATGCATGAGAAGATGCTTGTATAATCGCTCTTTTCCCAATATCTCAGACAGACATGAACAAATATGTGGATAGAACTTCTGGCCTCTTTCTTCTCATTGTAGCATACAAATGACCTCTATATATAGGAGATTACAAGTAACTCATGACCTTTGGTATGGTGACTTTTGGTATGAGCCTACTAGTATTTAGATCTCACTAGGGGATTCTTAACATTCTCCTTGAGCGAATATCACAATCAACTCATGCCTCTTTAAAACTTAAAAAACCCTATGAGAAAATGTGGAGACGAGATATGATCTTCAAGATCATAAGGTTTATGATCTTCAAGATCCAAATTATGAGTTATTATTTGATGATACTCTTCCCTTTTTTCAAATGTTTCATGCTGATTCTTTTGAAATATGTTGCGATATGCACATGCCTCATTAAAAACTCTTTCAAAAACCCAATGAAAAAAAAAGAATGGAGAAAAGAGTGCTTGGCTATCGTAAATTGCATTTGCACTTTGTTGTCTCATTCTTATGTGAAAATACTACAGGAAAAACACATTAAAGAAAAAGAGTACAACAAATATCTTCAAGATTACTTAGAATAACTCTAATTATATTTCCAATACCTTCAATGTATTTTCAAGATTCTCAAATCTAATAAAAATGATGAAATTATAGTACATACCCCCCCTGATGGCAATATTTATTAAATACAATTTTGTCACATCATTTAGCCTTCTAGGCATGTACTATTTTTTGTTCTTCTAGAACATTGAGAAATTGCATATTGAGAGTGAAGCTTTCATATTCCATCGTTCTCTATAATTTTTATATAATTATGTAATACGAGTCATATGGTTCTTGATAGAACATAAAATTTAATATAAATTCAGTTGCATATAACTTCTATTAATGCCTCATAAAGCTTCAGGCTTTAATTAATTGCAACATTCTTTCTTATTTTGATATTAGCCAAGGTCCTTCATAGATTTATTAGGTATCTTTCATGGATAATTTCACTGGCTAAATCATGATATGATAAAACATGTAACTAGTTTAACAATCTGGCATATAGTGAGGAATACAATTGCTAGTAACATTATTCATACCTTTTGGGTCATGAGGATATTGCCAATATAAACATACAAATGATATTTTATATGGTAGCTACATATGCACGAGTGTATCTGTATACTTCTAGTAATACTCGTAAACTGCATATAATTTATTTGACACACTTTTGGTGTTTGCATTCCTTATTTCACTATCTATTGGGTCTCAAAGGGTCACTGTCCTTTTAGGAATAGTGTATTTAGACTTATAAATATTTAATCCTTCAACAGAAATTCCTTCAGAGAAAATTATCTCTGCCAGAGATAAACATTTCTTGAAGAAACAAATAAAGCTATAAGATTTACATGTCACAGTATGTAACTACAAATCCTTCTGGGATCTCTTTATATTATGTACTGCACATTCTAATTTAAATCTTTACCAAATATATTATATGTCGGAACATTATCTTACATATATCGTGTGGAAATTGATCTTTTTTAGACCTATTGAACCATCACCTTTTACCAACTAGTTGGTTATGTAGTGACCCATAAATGTCTGAACAGTAGGTTCACGACTTTCATATGGTGATTTTGGTTATGCCTCAATTGCAACTTATTTGACCCAATATGAGATCTTCAAGCACTTGTGCCTAGGACTTTGTTTCAGATCTAGTTCTCTTTAATAGAAACTTAGCAATTTATAGAGGCAATATAGTGTCGACATATTTTTTCCCCACGTATATATTTTCAATAAGGATCTTTGTTGTTTCCCAAGACAAAGAATCCATGATTGTTTCGTCTTTCTAGCACCATGATAAGCGCGCAATTGCTAGGACAATCCTCTTCGTGAGGTACCTTTAGGGTGAAATTTCTTCAGAAATATGAGGAGTATTTATTTATATGCTTTGACTAAGGCAATAAAATGTCTCATTTGCATGCGTCTCCGCATATTTCGATCCAGTGTCAACTAGTCATACATGGATATGATATTAAATCCCTGAGTATATCCATGTCTACTTTAGGTAGGAGCAAAATAGTTATTTAAAATCATGTTTGATTTCTCCTCAATAAGATAGTTTTCGCAAACTCCACACTTCTAGTGTACAAGAGAATAAGCTAAACAACAGTTTGGCTTAACTTTGTGCGTATTGACTCATAAATTTCAAGGCATTCCATAAAAATGGGCATTTCTCCCCCTAATGCCGATATATTTAAGTAGAAGCATACTCAATATCCTTGGCCAACCACTTCCAGTGATGGCTAATGTATGATATGGTGGTGATTCATTTGGGAAACATAACGCACGTCAACAAGATGAAGATTTATATTTATGTGCAGTGAGCTAGACTCATAATTATTGGAGTGACACAAAAAAAATGTATTCTCATTTTTAAGAGAATTATCCTCAACTTGTAGTTGGGGTCAACTTATTCATGTTCCTCGGTCTTCAAGACTTAACATAATATGCATGTACAATTATAACATATTCATTATTGGAATAAATTTTTCTGAGATAACACATACCAATTATAGTCCAAATATGACTATTATGCAAAAGTACCTTTAAGGTCATTTATCTTATAAGATAATTGGTGGTAGCATTATCTTGTGAAAAACATGCATATATACGAAAACAAGATGTGTCACTAGAATGACCATCACTAAGAAGTAACAACTCCTTAAGTCTCACAGTCCAGCTCTTTAAACTTATTGCCCAAATTAAACCAATTACTCATGCCATTTATGAATTAGTTTGCTAATAATATTTATCATGACATGTTATTTGTTCTTATAATTCAATTCATCATTCAGTATGAAGTGAATATTTAGACTAGAACAAATATGCTTGAGAATTCTTTTTGTTTGGAAAAAAATTTTAGCCATCGCCAATTTCTTGTCTTAGCAAGACTTAGCAAGCTCCATAAGAGCATAAATGACCGATATCCTTCTGGGATCTATTATGCTAGTGTGGCCTTCACTCTTTGATAAATCTATTACCATTTGGCTTACTCATATCCATAATACTCATTCGAGAAACTTTAATCTTAAAAGTGATTATAATTCTGAGAGTTGTGCACTTCGAGGCTAAACATAATCCATAACAGATAAATAGTGTCTCTTATCGAAAAAGTCACTTGTTTTTTCACACAAGCTGTGAGAAAATATCTCAGAATATTACATTTGAACTCAATAAATAGCGTAATTTTGTGTTACGATTATGGATATATCTCATCTTATTGACTCAGCAAAATGTAGATGAGATCATGGCTCATGCTGTTTTAGCAAAAAAAAAAAAGCAATATATATCAACTTTGGGTCGTATGCCATTTCAAAAAAATTGTAATCCTTGGCAAATGTTGATTGTATTTTTTAAGAATCCAATATGATATTAAATTGGTAATACCTTCATGCATTTCTATTTTCCAGTTACTTCTGGTAAAAGGATTTCAAGCATGAAGGAAAGCTTCAAGTGTGAAGATCGGTCTTGTCTATATTCATAGATATTTTTATTTTTCATATTTTCTTGCATTTACAATGGTCTTTTGGTAATACTTCGGGATTATAAAACCCTATATAAATTATATACACATACAAGCAATGCAAGAAAAATAAACACATAATATGAGACTTTGAAGGGAGTAAATTTAATCACCACAATTATGAAAATAAAATTCAATTTCTAGATAGTAAAGTGGTTGTTCACATTAACATGTTCTTCTGGAACAAACAAGATCAAATTATAAAAATAATCTTATAATATTCTTCTGAATATATGACCAAATTTTACAAACAGCTAAAATTGTTAAATAGCCACAAAATGAAGGGCTAATTAGGTCAATTCCAGGTACTAGTAGGAATAGTAAATACTTCAAGTATTTATTCTCGAAGAAATTATTTACTGGTAAAAATATGTATGCACAAGACATGAATTTGAATGCAAAACCACTAATTACCCACACATAAAACTTGAGCGCAATCATCAAAGGCTACAGGGGTGAAAGCGCAATACCATAGAGGATTTGCTATTACAACATGGCCAAAACTTCTGCGGCCTGGAAAAACAAAACACACTACTAGAGCCTAAAGTGCAGTCTTCAGGGCATAACTGTTACGCAAGTGTTGAAATATTTGCTTACTAGATGGGCAAACACTAATAAGATGGATTTACCAATTGCTCTATAAGCGGCATGGTTCGTGCTCAAAACATGATGAAATATACTCTTAATCTTCTAGATTAAGAAGTATTAATACGCAGAGCGTACTTGCATCCAGACTTGCACTAGTTCACAACAATTCTCATGGTCACACGTGCTATGGCAGTCAGGCAGACATAAATACACAGTCAGCTACAGTCAAGATGAGCAGTGCTAGAAGCTGGCACGGCCCCGATAATGGACATTTAATCTACAGGATTAAAAGGATTAAAAGCATTAAAAGTTATTTTATCTCCTAGTTAAGTCGTGCTTTAGTGGTGACTAGCCCATGCATGAAAATTAAACTGCCGCTAGTGCATGCATGAAAAAAAATAATGTTGAGATGGTGCATCATGAGAAGCCTATGAGCGTGCAAGGATAGGACGCTAGAGCTTCAGGTCTGTGTTATGGTTATCGATTTGCATGCAAGGCCAGGTGGCTAACTTGATTAGCAAAACAACAGGTTGCGGCAGCATGAATGCATGTTGTAAACGGAAAAAACAAACATGCATTGGAATTTCATCAAGGAAGACGCGCGATTGTTTTTATTATATTTTGAGAATCACCCAAAATCAAAGATTATTACTAGCAAGCAATAAAAACTTGCCATTTATAAATACAATTAACAATGGCTTCGTTGCCGGCTAATGGGCTCCTGTAGCCTGCTCCAAATTTGATCTTCGGGTCAGACTTTTGATTAAAAAAAAATACAACGAAGTGCAATTTTATTAACCAATAATCTTATTGATTAAAGGTACAAAGTAGGAATTTATTAGGAGTAAGCACTAGTGACATGCCATGCAGAATGTCATTTGATCTACTGGTCAAACGTTTGCATGTAGATAGTTGGTAATAATCTTAACCAACAATCAATCCGTGAGCCCAATTTGGATTTTATTGCGCACTAATACATGCCATTTAGAACGTCCTTTCACATACACACCGGTTATTTGCAGGAGAATTGCATGCGCATGCCAAGAGAAAAATTACACCAATTATGCATGCAGGGAAAGTCATTCGCATGAAGGAAAACACTGCTGGTGTATGTGGTCCTGGTGGCGCCCTACCTTTGACTATGGATGGCAACACAACTTCCGGTGTCTATCCTGCTGTTAGACTTGACAGAGTACACAATTTTTTTTATGTAGGACTGTTCGTGTACCAATAATAAATCTACAGGATTTTTGTTGTTTGAGTGAACTAGCAAGTTTCAAACAAGAGAACTAGATATACTAGATTGGTCTCAAGCAGGTTAACAAAAACAAACCGTTGTATGGTCATCGTTATTTTTGTGCATGCCGCGTAGGGCAATAGGTACGGTAGAAGATCTACTCGCTTGATGAAGCATCAACAATGCCAATGAATCACGGTTAGCAATGACTTCAGATGATGTCGTCCTTGCTTTTATCATCATTTCTCGCAATGAATAAATCGATATGATAATTAGGATCACATAAATAATCAATCTTATGCGAGAAAATTTAGAACGACTCACCGATCTACCAAGCAAAGATGCTGATATCATGTTAAGAATAGTTTTCATCATAGATCCATCAGAATTCATTCCCATACCCAATCAAGAAAGAGACGTGAGAAGATATTTGTATAATCGCTCTATTCTCAATCTCAAAGAGACATGAACAAATATATGGATAAAACTTCTGACCTCCTTCTTCTCATTCTAACATACAAATGACTTCTATATATAGAAGATTACAAGTAACTTGGTTACTTTTGATACGAGCCCACTAGTATTTAGATCCCACTAGGGGATTCTTAACAATATGAAAGGCGTCACAAACGTTTCGAAGGATAGGACCCCAACAGATCTTTACGTGAACAAAAATTATCTGAAGAACCGGACCGACTGCAACTACATGCATCAGGCTACCACCTACCAGATGACAGCAGTTCCCATGAAATTCCTATATAATTCATCTTCATCTTCCTTTGAAATTCCTGCGCTCTACAGGCCACAAATTTTAGATCGATCATGGTTCATGGATCACAAATACAAGATGTGACATAAGCACCAGATGTCAACAAACAATAAAAGCCTGATAGTGGGGCTATTAAGTGTAAGCCAACACCAGGAAGATGAACACACCAGGTACACAAAGCCCGTATATGGTTCCCAGCACTCAGGACTGGTTAACAATATCATATCAACTCTCGCAAAGCTGTCAACAGTTCGAGTTTTACCACATCCAGACAGAGTCCATTAGATGGTTACAACCGACACACACTGCAATACCACTACATTTTATCAGGTGCATCTCTCACAGGAGACTGATTATATTGCTAGAGGAACGACAAACAGCATAGGAACTGACACACTGCAATACCATACATTTTATCAGGCGCATCTCTCCCAGGAGACTAATTATATTGCTAGAGGAACGGCAAACAGCATACTAGGATGTTCTGCTTGTCTTCAGCGTGCTTCATACTGAACAACTGCCAAAAGAAGTGCAATTTATTAGAAACAGGTGCTAACACAATATGACAACAGTAATGAATATAGATTGGATTCATCTATCTCAACAACAAAAGTAAAAAGAGTTGCATACTAAAATTCATAAGCTCACAACAAACAAATGTTTTGATCACAACACACATATGACTACCTAAAATTTGATGGCCGTTTCATCTTAGCAGCCATGCTGTTTTTCTGTACTCACAGAACGACACAATTTGTATCATAATCGACAAACATCACTTGGCTCACTGAAGTCTCTTGAGGATGACCCTTCCCCTTCTGGTACACATCCTCAATCACACCATCATGCCACCATCCATGCCTACTACTTTCTCCCCAACTAAAGGGGAAACAAAGAAGCTAAGTCACATACACTCCACTTGCCCTGTCCCTTTCCCTTCTAATGCTGCATACCACCTTCCTTCTATCACAGCATAATCCCCTTCTCCATATAACATTCAACAGTCAAAAAACAAAATGACTAAATTTACCGTGAGTTGGAAAAAATGGCTCCTGATGGCTGATGATCATCTTCACAAGGGAGCACTCAATTATCACCGGACAATTTTGTCATGACATCCCATACATTTACAATTTACTACAGCATTCAGTTCCAGTTTCATTTTTTTTTTTTACATGTGACCAGTGACTTGTAAACAGAGTAACATTATAATTCGATCAAATAATTAGTAACTGCCTGTCATGAGAAATGAAAACATAACAATAGAAATAAGTTGATCCTCCATCATTCTCTTATAGAAGTATATATGTGCTGAGTATCGCTAACAAATTGCCATGTCAAAAGGTAAAGTCATAGACTAAATTTATCCATTGACAACGCAATGCAAGCAATCATGTACCAAAGTTAATCCAGATAAGCAGTTGATGTGATCGTACTTCTACGGGTGCGCTTCTTGTAGAGGATGCGGTAACCACAGTCACGGCACTGGATGACGTCTCCTGGCTTCAGCGTGTTTTCAGTTCCGCAGTCTGCAGCAAAGAATCCACAGTCGTGAAAAATGAGGAAATCAGGAAGTGACTAAGGAATTCTATACTTCATGCATAGCCAAGTAGAACGAAACTAAATAGCTAGCTAAAAACAATTCGCCCTCCGTCACCAAAGGTGAGAACGAGTAAGCCTAAAATTTTGGGCCTGTTTTTCTACCACCAAAGCTCCTAATTAGCTACCTAAACAAGATGCCCTATTTCTATTCATGATTTTTACGGAGTACGTATCTGGTGAAAAAAACTCAAACCCCTTGAGAAGATCATTCGATATAAACCTAAACGAAATAAGCCAAAAACATATTGATCGCCGGCGGACGGAAACAAATAACCGCGGCGAAGAGATCGTAGCGAAGAGGAAAGGGGGAGGAGGAGCTCACCTCCGCAGAGGTAGCTCACGGGCTCCGGTGGCAGCGGGTCCATCTGGCCGCCGAGCTAGGGTTTCCGCGCCGACGCCGAAGTCCGTACGCAGCTGGATCGGGAAGCACAAAATGGACTCTTGGCGGCGCGGTGGACTCGACGCAGGCGGGCGGGACTATTTTGTCGCGTTGGACTGCGTGCAAAATGGGCCAGGCTGATCTTGCGAGCTGGGCTTTACAGGCCCAGTTCGAAAGACGAGGAGTGAGACGTTTCCAGAGTGCGCGCGCGTGCGTCGAAGAACAAAGCGTCATGCCGTGCATGGTTGGCATGCCATTCCTGTTCACATTCGTCGTGGAACGAGTGGTCTTTAAATACAATTAAATATGTTCATTTTTCGTATTTACTAATTTTTAATCCTCTGCATGAAATCTCTTTCTTTCGGTCGACACAGTGACATAAGGAAAAAAGAAAGAAAATTGGGTTTGTCTCATAAGATGTGACTAAACAATTGTAAGTTTACTAGAAAAGTATAACCAAAATTCAGCATGTGTTCGGTTGTGATTTTGATAGCTGCAGCTGTAAGGCAACAGTTTAATCTCAACTGAACACAGCCTCAAACATACTGACTTTTACATTCATTTTTTTCTAGTAACACGAAAACATACCAATGTATCTTAGGGCATGTTTGATGTCAATCAACCTTCGCCACACCAAAACTTTGACGTGCCACAATAATTGTGATAACTTTTGCTCCCTTGCTAAACTTATGATGTGTCGCACTTGCTCAATAGGATTTCTAGTTCATTTCTCTTACCAAAACTCGCTAAACTTACAACATCAAATTTTCACCGAACTTAGGGCACGCCACACTTACGGTGAGACAAAATTTGATAGTCATGCAAACAGACTCTTAATCATGCTTTTCTAGTACTTTTGTTGGAGATGCTCTAAGCCGCGCAAAGAATGAGATTTGCATGGCCAGTCTGTAATAAGTACATAACTGTATGCAACTCTAATCTTTATATATTAAACGTTGTGCATTTTCTCAACTCTCGTTGCGTCATGTAACTAAAAAATATTAACCGTTAAATTAAAATCTAACGGTAGATATTAAAAAAATAAAAAAAATTCTCGATCAACGTAAGAACGTGCTTATACTCGATGAAAGCAGACACGAACGACCATGCCATCACTCTAGCTTTTCCAAGTCCACACGTTATTCTGTCACAGTTAATTTCGTCTTATTCAATAAAATAAAATAAATATCATATATTTTTTTATATTTTTTTATTTAAAATATGATTTATAATTTTACGCATTTCAAAAACACAAATTGTGACGTGTCTTCCACTTAACAGAAAGAGCACCAGTAACATTTCAGAACGTCATTCGCTATAGACCATAACGGTCTAATTAAATTCTTTAACCTTTAACCTTTATGTAAGTTTCTCGTAGTTAAAGCATATTCAACACTATAATCTGATCCCATTTAGGTTACGACTAGAAAATATACGTCGCAATTGCTGCGCTTTTCGTATATGTTTATTCCAAAAGATATAAGAGAAGTTTTTATAAATTTATTCTACTTCTATGTCTTACAAGTATATGCTATAATTAAAGACTTTTATATGTTATGAAAATATATATTTAAATAACTTAAATTGTTTTATCTCTTAAAAATGCTTTTTGATTACTATAATTCAATCTTTTTCTCGCTTACAACTCCGGTCTTTAAAAAAATAGTAGCTTTGAACGCAATGTTTTAATCAAACATTGCTAATATAAATTAGAAATAATTTTAAATTTATTAAGTTATAAAATTAGAAATAATTTGTTTTAAAAATACTTTTTTAAAAGCATAATATTAAATATTTTATAAATAACAAGGGTCACACTTATGCTTTGAAGACCATATCGACAACTTCTTTTTGAGATCGAAGTATATATTTATATAACTTTGTCATTCATATCCAAACAACTGTACTTCTATTTTTTAAATAATAAATTTAAAATATACTGTTTCAACTAAGGGTACACAACAAAAACATACACGAAAAACAGATTTTATAGTATTCTATTAGAAAAGATCTAAAAACGCAATGTTTTATTACTATACAATATAACTTCAGTCTTCTATTAGAAAAAGTTGCATGTATCCATGTTCGAAAGTTGCTAAAACGCAAATCTTTAGTCCACAAAGTACCACACAGCAGAGAATATTTACACATCTTCAAACCCTTTGTTTGGAACAAACCCCCACACTGTCTTAACATTCACCCACGAATCCTCCCTTAACGTTAATTGCAAATCACCGAACACTCGGCATCGATTTGATCGATCGAATCCTTTCAGAAGTTGCGCGCGGACCGGTACAGCTCGATGTAGTCCAGTGCCGGGCGGTTCCACGACCAGTCCTGCTGCATGACCCTCCTGCAGAGCGCCTGGAACCACTCCCGCGCGTCGAACCACGCCGTGATCGCCCTGCAACCAACCAGACCGCCGGGTGCGATGAGTGACCGATGAGCGAGCAATCAAACGTTGCGGAATTCAGATGAAAAGATGATCGGTCTGGGTGGGCGGCTCGCTTGCCTGTTCAGGGCGTGCTCGACGGCGCCGGTGTCGGCGCCGTCGAAGCCGAACCCGTTCGGCTCCAGCCCTCGCGCCCGCGCCCGGTCCTTATCGTGCTCGACGTCGAGCACCGTGTCGTACAGCCCTGCGGTCATGGAGATCAGTGCGAGCCGTCGTCAGTACTGTCTCCAGCACGTTGAGTTCAGAACGATGCAGTTCGGAAGAACGGCAGAGCCTGCCTGGCCTGGCACGTACCTCCGGTTTTTCGGACGATGGGGATAGCTCCGTACCGCATGGCGACGAGCTGGGTTAACCCGCAGGGTTCAAACATGGATGGGACGAGGATGAAGTCGGCGCCGGCGTATATCTGTCTCAGGATCACGGGATCATATCAGTGATTCAGTGAGGCTCTGAAGGTTGGTTTACGCAGAGTCAGCTGAGCTCACCAGATGCGACAGAGGCTCGTCGTAGGTCAAACACATCCTCACCCTGCCGTAGTTCACGCCGTGGAGGGTGTTCGCCAAGTTGCAGAAGTCGTTCTGGATGCGGTGATCCGGAGCCGATCCAAGCAAGACCACCTGGAAGCGAATCACACGGTTGTAGATACGATTGAGTTGCTAGAAAAAGCTAGTAAACGTTGTGAACAGCACAAGGTGTATATACCTGGCCGTTTCGCCCAAGGATATGATGAATGGCATGTCTGATGAGGTGGATCCCCTTCTGGGCTGTCAAGCGACTGATGATCCCAACGATGGGCACATCAGTTTGCTGTAGCCCAAGCTTCTGCTGCAACGCCTTCTTTGCAGCCCTCTTGCCTTCGGCAACATTCTCACAAGTGTAATGGACCTACAATAGGATGAAGTAGACAGTTAAACAGAATGCGGTGAGTGACATTGTATGGAGATGCATACCGATGGAAGCATCTTGTACAAAATACAAATGGGTTGAAATGATCGCTGAAACTTCTGAGTGAACAGAAATGAAAATATGGCATGAAAACTAGATAGATAAATTGTTTAAATTGATGTGGATCTTCATCCCAGTTTATCAAGCTCAGTCAGATACAGAATGCATAGCTCTCACAATACAAGACAAATAAATGTACTTGACTGTGACTGACAGCATACCGGAATAAAACTGTCGTTATATGGATCCCAGATATCTGGATCAATTCCGTTTAAGATTCCGAAGAATTTCCCAATATGAGGAGCGATGGCACCATGACCAGAAACTTCCCTTGAATATGTGTTAGAGACCTGCGAGAACGGAAGCAAATTAAAATGAAATAACTCAACGTATAATGAAAGATTCTTTTTGTCGCCATTGGATACTCCAACTGTGAAGTCGTGGAAATCTATAAGACAGTTTCATTTAGCACTCACAGTTGTGGCTTTATCACAGTACTTCATTGCTTTGCCAACGTAATTTGCTCCGAATTCAAGATTATGTATAGTAAATATAACTCGTGCATCCGCCAAACCAGATTGTGCATAGTGTTCTTTGCGTAACCAAGCAACTGGAGCACTTGACCAATCATGGCAATGTATTATATCCTGCCAGGACAAAATATCAGCAGCTGTAACTGAGAAGAAAATAAACAAACAAGGAACCGTTTGGGAATACATCAACAGTTAAGGATTAGTAAATAAAAGCTAATGAACTAAACTAAGCTATTGAAGAAAAAGAAAATGATGTGAATAATATAATTTTTTAAGCATTTTTTTGCAACAGTGGCAGACTAGTTCACAATAGAAAGTGTTATAAGAACAGAACAATTTCCCTAACTGTTATAAATAGCACTTACTGGAGATGATCCACTTTGGAGGAGAAATTCTAGAGCAGAATGACAGAAGAAGCCAAATCTACGGTCGTCAGTCCTTCCGTAAACACATCCCACACTAAACAGCCTGGATTAAAGAAGCAAAAAGTGTTACTACTTAGAAGCAGAATGACAGGAGGATTTTGTAAAGAGAGAAATCTTGGAACGTAATTTGCATATAACTAACTGAAAGCAGAATGACCGGAGAATTTTGTAAAGAGAGAAATCTTGGAACGTAATTTGTATATAACTAATTGACACATTGATGGTCCACATTTGGCGTTTGATGGAACAGATTCTAAGATGACAACTATAAAGATAGCACATAGTAGTGAACTAGACCAACAAAGCAATCACGTTGATTTCTGAAATCCCAACAAAAAAAGTGGATATTCTGTCCAGAAATCATCACATTCCTTAAAATAAATTTTGTATCATACAAAAGAAATAAATATGATTCACGGGTTCGAGTTGAAACAACCTCTTGCAAAAATTCAGAGAAAGGCAGTCTACAAAAGACCCAACGTGATTACACCCTTTCCCGGACCATGCCCCCTTTTTTTTTTATCTTTTCGATATTTTCTAGTTATCCAGGCAGTTACAGTTATGTTAAGCAAACGTTTATAATTTTATCTATCTCAAAGGAGATCATGAGCTGCCAATCTCTTAAATAGTTATTGGTACTAGTTTCAGCTGGTGCATCTCCATGTGATAGACAAAGATATCTAATAACTAAGAAGGATCTACGCTCTCTCTGATAATATATTTGAGGGAAATCACAAATATTATTAACTATCTGGATTTAGAAAATGGTTAATATATCGATCAATCTTACAAAGTTAATTTACTAAATAGATTACAGGGTCACCAATCTGACATTATCATGAATGATATCTGAACTGGCTCCTAAACATCTGGGCACGGCACTTAACATTATGAAATGGAAAAAGGGTGTATGATCTCAAACAATTAGCTCTTCTCCTCAACATACTAATAAAAGTTATATAAAAGTTGGATTTGTTGATGTAGGGTAATCTTTGTATAATTTTGTCATGTCACTTATAGAATGGTTTAGAGATGTAGAAGAGCACAGGAGCTAGTTGTAGGTTATAGTATCCTTCCTTTTGCTTCAGTAGCAAGTAGATGGTAGTAAAGTTTGATTTTGCTTGCTAGTATTGAAGTTTAAATTTGCTTGTTAGTTGTGGGTTGTTTTAGAACCCACTTTTGTACTTTATATATACATCACATGTAACTCCTCCTAATGGAACGAATGCTTCCCATCAGCCCAAAAGGCCTCCACTCTTCCTCCGAAGTTCAGCTATGTCTAGATCCAATTGCAAACTAGTTAGTTAGGTCTCACAGTTGACAGCATCTAACAATTATCTATTGGGTTAATTATTATAGATACGACCTCAATCCCATTGCACTTTACGGAATAAAGTAACCCTAAGCAGGCTAAGCTTCTATATCTGTGCAAAAATAAGTTGCTTCATACCCGTTTTGAGGTTCCAAGAAGTAAACAGAGACGTCCTCGACTAATCCAAACCATACTCTTATTTCTGTGCCACCCCAATGAAAACTGTGATGTACTTGTAGACTCCTCACCTGCATTGAAATGTATGCAGATAACTAATAAGTGATACAAAAACTATATTGCATATTCAGCAAATACATTTGTCATGAGAGGGAAGGAGCAGGGGACACAGTAAAGTGGTTCAACTTACACAGCTTAAGTTCAAACAGTCGTGTTTTGGAAGAATAACTTCAACTTTGTGTCCTAAATCTTGAACAGCACGTGAAAGGCTTGTAACAACGTCACCAAGACCTCCAACCTGTGACAGTATTCATCATACAAAGATAGTATTATGCAACAGAAATAAGGGAAAAAGTGATGACATCTCGCCTGTTGCTATGCACAGAAATTCAACTAAGAAATAGGATTACCTTTGCAATGGGAGCCATCTCGACAGCAATATGGACAATATGCATGGAAGGTTCCTTTGCATTTGAACCAAAAACAGGAATATGGTAATCCAAACCATTCCTGTTGTCATAAATTCCACCTTCTTCCGACTCAGAGAATACAAAGTCCATCACATAGGCATCCATCGGAACATTAACTGGACAAGGAGCATGTGATTTTAGAAGAAGATTTTATTGAGGGGAATGGAAATGCTCGTGTCATTGATCTGTGCTACATCATGTAACTTCAAGTCTACGAGGTAACTCAAGGACAAGTAATGCACTACTGCATGAATATTTTAGCTAAGGTACCAAAAATAAGATGGGCAGGAGACCAAATACGACAAATTTGACCCAGTTTGGACAGCATATTATCACATATTTCCATTATTTGATGAATGAGTGTCTTGTACGGGACAACTGCAGGCAGAAATATTCTGGTTGATACATAAAAAAGGGCAGCTCGGTGCACGTAGCTTCCACTTGCTCATGGTCCAAAAAAAGGTCCGACCACTTTGTGTCTTTTGTATGCAGTCTTTTCCTACATTTCTATAAGAAGTTGTTTCTATGACTCGAACTTGTGATCTCAGGGTCACAAGACAATAACTCTACCGCCGCGCTAGGGCTCCCTTTCATTCTGGCTGATACATAAATACATCAAAACGATGATCAGCCAAGTTTAGTCACCTAGAATTAGCATAGGCTGGAACGTTGTAGCCGAAGCATGATTAAAGGCTCTCAATGGACATGCTTAAGATTTACGCTATATTTAATATACATCGTCCCTTGGGCAAAGAGATCACTTAGCATTGGCCAATTTCCTCGCTCTAGCCCTGCTTTCTTCTGTAAACGACTTGCTAGCGAACTAAAAAATAAAACATAACACCTCCTTTGCCCCATTCCTAGATCCACCACTGATTATTACTATGGCACCGAAAATGTCATACAGAAAAGTATCAATATGGAAAACAATTGCACAAGAATGTCAAACCTGTTGCTTTTAAATGTGACCCGTTCTCTGCTTTTACCATCTTCTGGGGTAGCAACAAACCACCTGGATGCATCCAACGATTGAAGGAGCATCTAAACCAGACCTCTGGCTTTCCATTTAACAATGTATTTGAAGGATTATAAATCACGTTGACAGTGGTTCCAGCACGTATTTCAAGTGGTTCAGTATAAACAATATGCTTTTGGGAGACCAGAAACATTCTCATAGTCTTTTCCTTCATCTCTGCTTTCATCTTTGCACTTAGCTCAGCCTGTGCATGAAATCATTGAAAAGGTTAACAAGAGATTCCTAAAACATCACTACATCAGTGTTTCAGCAAATTAACCAGAGTTGGTCAGCTACAGTTAGGTCCCGTTTGGTTTATGGTGAGCAATTTGCTCACCACACTTTTGGCAAGGTTTGGCAAAGTTTGAAGTCTAGACATGTGGGGTATCAGTAGTAGTTCCAAGTGGAACACATACTGACCATCTGAACAAATACACTAGGAAAATAAATAGTCTCTTTCAACCAACCTTTCTTTTAACAGCCTCCTCCCTTTCTCTCCTCTCTTGTAGAAGCCTTGTGTAGATTCGTTGTTCCTCTTCCATCCAATATTCTACTTCATTTTTTATATTTGGAAGAATAGCGTGAAAATCCTGTCTGTCATTGTTGTCAAAATTCCTGGCATTCCCTGGTGGCCCATCAGCAAAAACCCAGTCCAAGACATATGCTCTTTCAGGCAAGACAACTGCAAAAAAAGGAGAAAATATCTAGTTAATGGGGGTAAATAACAAACTTTAAATGTCAAGCTAAAATACCTGGCTACAAAGAGCCATGCTAGGATTAGATTTGTTATAATACCAAGCACACAGAAGCACGAGATGTCATACCATCTGCAAACCACCAGTTGCTATCTTTGTGATCATGTTGAGCAAGTCTTTCAGCAAACAAGAGTCCATCAATCCAATTGTTGTAGCCACCATGAATCCAAATCTCAGAACTATGAGCAAGTGATCCCATGTTTCTGTTATAATACAACCTAACAGTAGACCCTTGTGCAGTTGTGATAGGCTCAATGTACCACAAATAATCAACAGATGTTGTGGCTAAACGCAATATGTTACTCAATTTATTCTTCTTCACCCCTACCTCAACCTTTGCTTGAGCTCTAATAGCTTCATCCACAGCCCTTTCTTCCTCTCTACGCCGCTGATCATCAGTCTTTCTCCTCCTTTCAGCTTCTTCAGTTGCAAGTCTTTCGAGTTCTTTTTGCTTTTCTTTAGCCAAAAAATCCTCAAACAAATGTTCATCCATGTTGCTTTCTATTTGTATCACGAAATCATTGTTTCCATTATTTTCATAGACTGTGCGACCATTGAAGAACACAAAATCTAATCTGTATGCCTCCTTAGGGATGTACAGTTTGCAGCACCACCAATCACCACCCAGTTCGCTCTTGTGCAATCTTTCAGTGAAAAGTCTCCATTTCCACCCATTGAATGCTCCTTTGATGAGTACATCAGGCTCATTGGCCAAAGCTGATAGATCACGATTTAAAAATAGATCAATAGTTGAATCAGCTTTCACTACCTCTGGATAAAGGAAAAGCATGTTTCCCAGTGAACTTTTTTCCTCGGCAAGTTCTTGAAGAATCCTCTGGCGTGTTTGTGGATCTACGTCAGCCTCAGGCTCCTGTATGCATGTTTCATCTGATATAGAAGTCTCATCAACTTCTACTTGTTCTTCATCCTCAATTTTACCCACTTCATCTTCAGTCCACGATATCTCTTCTTCCAGGTGCAAATGCCGAATTTCATCCACATCCATTTTCGTTTGAGCCTCAGCAACTGAAATTCCTTCCTCTTTAACAAGACGCTTCTCTTCACTCACGCTTGCCCTCTTCTGCTCTTCAATCATCAGAAAATGTTTATCTTTTTTGCTGATTACCGTATCACCTGCTTCTTCACTGATATTTTTCTTATCTTTCTGCAACGACCTGTCAACATCAAAATTTACATTGATTGTATCATCAGTCTCAACAACGGCCACTTGCTTTTTCTGAACTTGTGTGGAGGTACCAACAATTGACAAGTCTTTCTTGCAGAAACCAACTATGGATTGTTTTTGTTCACGGAAACAAACAATTGACCTATCTTGCTTCCTGGAAGCAACAATGGATCTCTGTTGGTTTCCAGAAGCAACAATTGACTGCTCTGGTTTACTGAATCTAATGATGGCCTGGGTTTGTTTTGGTATACCAACAATGGATGTATCCTGTCCATAATAGCTTTCAATTGACTGCTCTTGTTTATGGAACCCAACAATTGATTGGTCCTGTTTAGGAAAACCAAGAATATAATTGTCTCTTTGAGGCAAATGGACAATGGATAGGTCTTGTTTAGGGAGCCCCACCATTGATCGGTTGTGTTCATCAACAGCAGTAACCCCGTGCTCTTGCTTATGAAAATTTACCACTGGTTGGTGGAAGTCCAGGATCGATTTTTCATCACTAAAAATTAATTTATCTGTTCCCAGGTCTGGTGCAAGTGGCATGGCCCTAACCTTTAAAATTTCCCGAGCTTCATCAATATCATTGACCTTCATGGATGTTTCAGACTGTGAGGTATATTGTTGTTGGTAATTCACCTCCTCAGCTACAGTTTTATCAGCAGAATCCACTGTCATAAGTTTTGTGGCACCTGGATCAGCACTAGCTTCATCCGGTAGATCCATGCCATCCAGTCTTGTGTTAATTGAAGAAATTCCAGACACATATATCTCAAGTGTAACGTCTTTGGTCTGAGTTTCATCCACCACAACCACTTCCCCATATGTTCCACTGCTTGTAGCATTGTATGACAAATCAGCATCAAACGCCTCTGGTATAGACTCAGATTCATCCTTCAAATCCAATTTTTCATCTGTTGCACTGCTCGATGGAACTCCCAACAAATCCGCGTCAACTATATCCCTTTCAGTGCCAGCTTCATCAATTTCTTCCACCGTTTCCTCGACTCCAGCTTTGTTCAATGCAATTCCCGGTAAATCTACATCGAATTTGTCATCGTCAACTTTAAGTTTACACGTTGTATCCATTTCCCCCGTTGTTACACTGCTCGATGGATGCTCTGCCAAATCCATCGCAAATATGTCCTTTTTAGCCGTATCCACCACAAACATGTCGTCTTTAGCCTCTGCTATATCCACGTTCTCTATGGACTTATTGTTCGATACATCTCCTGACAAACCACCCTCAAAGATGTCCAGCCCAGCTTCTTCCACAGCATCAGCTTCCCCTAATGCAGAACTGCTTGAAACATTCTGTGGCGAATCCGCTTCAGTGGAATCTTCTTTTCTGGCACCAATCCATTTTGGTGCATCGGTACTTACCCTATTGTACGTATTGATAGACTCTTCATCACTGTGATGGCGTTCTCTCTTCTTGGTGCTTGATTCCACAGTGAGTTTTTGTGCATAGCCTCTAAAAGCAGTGACTTTGATCTTAGGGGATGTTGCTCTCCTTGATCTCCTATTAAGACAATCTGCATAATGAAATACCGACAAATATAAGGTCACAGAACAGCAAACAAACAAATAATATTTCAACAAAACGGTTCCCAGACCTGAACTTGCTACTTTGCATCGAATAATCCGGCTCGAATATCTGCTATTCCTTAAGAAAGACTGAAGATAACAAAAGAACAACAAAGTCAGCACAGCTTTAAGGTGTACGTAGCAAAATAACTTTAATGCTTAAACAAGTCGGCAGTTAATAAGAAATATTGAGGAAATTCATTCACCTGTCAGATCTTCTATTACTCTGAGGCTCAAAACAATTTTATTAAAATCAACTGAACTGTTTACTGTTCTAAAACTAAATTCGCTGTCAGATGATTCGTGCTCTGGATACCAAACAACCAAATTATGCCGTACAACTGATTATAATTTCCCGGCCTAGCTCTTAAGATTAAAAAAGATGTGATCCATTAGATGCCCACTTTCCATTATCACGGTGGGAACACACTGGCACAAGTAAAAGATGTGATCCATTAGATGGCCACTTTCCATTATCAGTCGTTTTCATTGTTTCGGAAATGTGATTTAGACAGACACGAAATCTATGTTTAGTCAGAAGTAACAAGGTTCTTCCGAAACAGACCACCAAATCGAGACCCTCCCGGGGATCACAAGAACGTCCACATATGACAGGCAGCCCCGCGGCACGAAATCCACCATGGTCCCCAGCGTTAAACGGTCTCAGAGCACGAAATGAATCGAGATCCGAAAGAAATGCAACACAAAAAAGGAAACGGATAGACAGGTTCCACCACGTTAAGCGCGTCCAGGGATCAAGAATTCGGGAGAAGAATTTAAGCGTACCTGCGGGAGGCCGCCGCTGCCGACGATGACGCCGGCGGGCGGTTGGACGAGGAGCGCCGGGCGGCTCCGATGGCAGAGAGGGCTCAGCGGCCGGAGCGCCATCTCCGTTGCCCGAAATATCCAAAACCCCGCAAGAACCACCACCGCCCAACGGCGCCTCCGCGGCTCCTCTCTCTCTCTCTCTCTCTCTCTCTCTCTCACGAGGTCCAGCTAAAATTGGTTCGCAGCGCCCAGCCGAACAATGCAGCGTTAAAAAAAAAAAAATTCCCAGTGAACTTTCGATTGAATGGAGTTTGGTTCAGCAATCCGGGGCTGGTTTTGTAGGAGACTGGCGATGTCTTCTTGTGGGTCCATTGTTTCTGTCTTCGTGCCCAGCCGAACAATGCAGCGCTCAACAAAAATTTCACGAGGCACTCACACGACAGTGACCCACTGGCAGGCTTGGCAGTGACTCAACAGACCACTGTCGCACAGCACAGGGGATGTTTCCGTTCACGAGAGGTGCGGTGCCGTTAGACTTCACTGTCGCATCTTAGAGTGTTTTCCCAGCAAATGGTACGTCGTAGCCGTAGCGTGGTGGTGAATGTGGCTGATCGATAGAGTCTATGGCATCCAGTTCACCATTTGCCGTCAGGTTGCTTTTGCCTTGCCTTTCTCGTCGCCTCCTGTAAACTGAAAGGAGGATTGGAGTGGCTTGTCGCGCAGGTTATTTTTGCATTTGCCGTCAGGTTACTTTTGCATTTGCGGTGAAAAAGCCTTTTGATTTCGGCGTAGGCTTCGTGAAGGCGTTGAGATGTGGGCCTCGTTTGTTAGGAGGTACTAGCATTTGGCCCAAATAGAGTAGAAATCTTTGGAATGCAAGGAAACAAATTCTGTTTCCTGTGTTTTTCTCGTGACATTTAATTTCATATAAAATTCTTACTTGATCCCTATGAAATTTTTACTGTCTAAAAGATCCTCCAGTTGCTCCGTGTAAAAAAAGACCCTCAAGTTGCTTCAGCCGCCTCAGGAGCTAGCAGGGTGCGTATCCACCTGTCAGATCAGCGGGCGGACGCACGGAGCTGTGATCCATCCCCGGGACACATTTCTTCTTGCTAGGAATTAATTGATGGAATCGAAGAGCCACATCGCACCTTGCTAGGATCAAGATCTCAGGAGAAGAAATTAACCGTACCTACGGGAGGCCGCCGGCGCTCGGTCGGACGAGGAGCGCCGGGCGGCTTCGAAGGCAGAAAGGGCTCGGTAGCTGCAGCGCCATCTCGTGGCCCGGAATCTCCAAAACCCTGTAAGAACCACCGCCACCCCGCGGCTCCTCCTCGGCTCATCTCTCACGAGGTCCCAACCAAAACTGGTTTGTAGAGGCACTTTTTTAAGTATATAACAGAGACATTACTTATATTATCTTTATACAATTATAGCGATATTTTCTAAAATGCTTTATAAGTGTTTTCTCATGCATTGTCTCAAAAAAATAATGATATTTTTTTTAATCGACTATCAAATTAGAGACATTACATAGAGCTATTTTTTGTAGTGTTGTAAATTATACTCTCTCTGTTCCAAATTACAAGTAATTTTGAACTCTTCAAATTTTCTCAGTTTATAAATCATTCTCACTTCCTGAGAACATTTTTCTCTTTCCAATATATCTTTACTCTGTCTCTCTCCTCTTAACATACCACTTTTTTCACTTTTCTTAATTCCTATGTCTGAAACAAAAACAACTTATAAAATAGAACGGAAGGAGTAAAAAATTTAGTGGTTGTGAATCTTTGAACTTAAAACCTCATAGAGAATACCTTATTGAACTTTGCTATCCAACTAAACCACACATCACTCTTGTCAATGTTTGAAGTATTATTTTTATTAGCTATCAGCAAACTAGTAAAATACCAAGTATGCCCAAAATATCTTCTCTACAAGCTATAGTTATTTTGAACTTATCGCAAACGAGTGGCTAAATATCACAAAAATATACCTCCACAATATATATAAAAACAACATATATAAAGACAACTCTTGTGAATTCTTTCCCACCGACAGTGACTTAATTGGCCACTGCTGCATGGCAAGCGTGAGGTTTCTGTTCACAAGAGTTGCCTAGATTACGAGGCATGGGGACCCACTGCCGTGCGGCTGTGTTCCACTAGTAGTGGCCCAACTGGCAACCACTGCACGGCAAGGGAGGGGTTTCCGTTCACGTTAGCTATGATGCATGTGTTCGTTTAGATCAGAGGCACTGGGATCCACTGCCGCACGATAGTGGCCCACTAGCAATGGCTCAACTGGCGACTACTGCACGAGAAGTGAGAGACTTCCATTCATGAAAGGCATGACGCATGCGTTTTCCTAGATCACGAGGCACCAAGATCCATTGCTGCAAGGCAGTAGCTCACCATCAATGGCTCAACTAGCCAGTACCGCACGATACGGGAGAGGCTTCCGTTAACAAAAGTCGTGATGCATGCGTTCGCCTAGATCGTGAGGCACCGAGATCCGCTGCCACACGGCAGTGACCAACCATCAGTGGCTCAATTGATCAGTACCACACGGTATGGGAGAGGCTTCCGTTCACAAAAGGCATGATGCATGCTTTCGCCTAGATCAGGAGGCACCAAGATCCACTACTGCACAGCAGTGGCCCACCATCAATAGTTGAACTGGTCAGTACCGCCCGCCACGGGAGAGGCTTGATGTATGTGCTTTGATAATTTGACATATTAACACATATGTCATTCGTTTTATGTGTCATTCATATATATATATATCAAATTATGAAAAAATAATTGATACATGTGACGTGATCACTATTGCATAGGTGCGTTGATACCTCGCAAACTAACAGACCCAATCAATAAGAGGTGGCATCTAATCTTCTAGAATCATGGCTCCAGTACCTTGAATCTAGACACCAGAACCATTTTTCAATCGCTCAAAGTTGAGCCCATAAAATCCTGGCTACCTACCCTAGCCTCACTACCGTCTCTTCACACAAATGAGCATATGTTTATATGTTTCTTTGGTTCATTTTAATATGACATGAGTGTTTGTCGAATGTAAAAGTATATACTGAGTGAACACATTAAATAGAAAACATTATATTGCCTACTCTTAGATGTGATTCACAAAATTGAGACCCTCCCGGGACCACAAGAACAGCCATATATGACAGGCAGCCCTGCGGCGCAAAATCCTTCTTGGTCCTTAGTGAGAAACGATCTCAGAATACAAAACGAATCGCGGCTGGGAAGAAACCCAACACCAAAAAAAAAAAGAAACAGATAGACAAGTTCCTCCTAATTAAGCACGTCCAGAGATAAAGAATTTGGGAGAAAAAATTAACCGTACCTGCGGTAGACCGTTGTCGCCGATGATGATGCCAGCTAGCGGCCGGACGAGGAGCGTCGGGGGGTTCCGATGGCAAAGAGGGCTTGGCAGCCGCAACGCCGCTATCTCCATGGCCCGAAATCTTCAAAACCCACAAGAACCACCGCCGCCGAGGTCAAAACCAAGTACGTCTTTAGGTGATACCAGCAATTAAGTTTTACACATAAAACAATTTTATTAATAATAAAACAGAATAATATTATGATAATATAAAAAGAAATAAGTAATTACTAAATACAGTGAAAAAGTAAACTAAGGTCGCGTTTGGAGCAAAGGATTCACGTGGGAATTTTTGGAGGAAGTCATTCATCAGAAAAGGGATGAAGGTGAGCGCATGGAACGCAAGAAGGTTCCGTTCCTTTCCTCTGGAAAGGAAGCCCTCTAGTTACGCTTCACGAGAAAAGAAAAATCTGATCTAAAGGAAACTTCGCTCGTCTTCGTCGTTCGTTAGCGTGCGGTGTCGGGGAAACTTTTAGGAAATTTTAAAAATTAATGGTATAACTTTAGTCAATTTTAGAAACTAATGGAACAAGTTTAGAAATTTTAGGAATAATTTAGAGGATACCTACACGAAGAGTTACTTTTTAAAAAAAACTTTAAAAATAACTCAGAGGACAGCTGCACGAAGAGTAAATAACTTTGAGAAACTTTATGAATTTGAGAGAACTTCTTTAAAAATGATTAACCATTTAAAAAAAATTCCAAAAACACGAAGAAGTAAGTGAGGCTTTTTTTTTTAAAAAAAAGAAACACACCTTTAATTTATGTGCTATGAATAATGATAATATAATTTATAAAAATGTACTCCGTATTTAAGTTACACTAAATTATTTTTATTCCTGCGTTTCTATTTCTACATTCTAAACACCTTACTTTTTCCATTCCTCTGTTTTCCATTCATATGGTTTTCATACTTTTTCTATTCCTGCGCTTTTCTCATTCCTACGTTTTTTTTTCTATTTCTACGTTTTTCATTCATTTGTTCCAAACGGGGCTTAAGTATAGCGCAGCTTACACAGACAGTTGGCTGGAGAGACCATATGCCTAGATTTCAGCTCCTGTGTCTTCAAATTCTTCCCAAACTTCTTCAATTGGACAGTATTTATAGAGGTAAGATTGAGTACAGAATATACTCAGCAAATGTGGAAAAAGATGACATGTGGCGAAAAGCAAGAAAAGGCTATATGCGGCTTCTTTGCATAAAACTTGCAATAGAGATACACTCCTATTAAGTACATATTTACTAAGTAATTAACATTCAACACCTTGATATCAACAAGCGGGCCTACAGGCTACCCACCTGCAACACTAACATAGCACCAATCACAGTATCCCAATGTGATCCACCAATCAAAACCATAACCAAATTTCACTAATCATGTGAAGGTTCATGCAATGCTCATGACCACGAGCACGGTTATCAAGACAATTTTAACTTTGTAAAGGTTGTACATATTTCTCAAGAGAAGTGATTTTATTCTCTGTTTTCAGGTGACTAAAGAATATTCATCCTACTTGTGCTAGCTCTGAACTCACACACTTTATTCCGTGTGTAGGCCACGAGACTTCAAAACTTTTTTATGACTTTCTACAACTTATACATACCCATTAAGGTTTCACCTATCAATCACTAACTATAACTTAGGAAATGCCTCCTTTTATGCCAAATAGTTACTAAGAGTACCTCTCCCTTCCGCATAGGTCACACACCAAGCAGATCTAAGCATACCCCGCTTTCCTTACTCCACCGGTTGTCACGTCTATTCCTGGCTCATGGTTGTACAAGTGCATATGAATGGTCGCTCCACGAATCGATCCTTAGATTTGAGAAGATCAACATACTAAAAGACAATGCCGGTAACCTCGCACAAAGCCCTACACCAACCGGATCACCTAAATCTTTAATCTCCAGGTTGCTATTAAATAACATATTAATCCTCGTGAAGCAAGTATAGCAATAAATCACATTAATATTCACCCATTCCGACAACAGCAAAACTAAACATTAATCTACCTAACAAAGAAGTAAATTAAGGCGACAAGGCATAATAAGAAAGACTAAGTAAATCGTAATATCAATTTGACGCAAGCATACAATTTAAAAGATAGATATTTTATAAAATAGACATAAGATGGTCAAGGACACTTGCTTTTTGTAATAGTATTGCTACTCAATGATCTTGAAATTCTGATTCTTGAAGTCTTCGCAAAGCGGATTTGCGTATTCATCTAAATGCACTAACAGTGAACACAAAACAATCACAAATAGGATAGTATAGAAGAGAAACACTAAGATGATGGTATGCATGCATAGATTATAAGGCTACGGTCGTTTTGGCGAAGAATCACTGAAATCAGAGTAACGGTTAAAAAGTTATGATGTTTATAAGGTTTAGAGACAAAATCGTAATTAAATTATTACATTAAAACATACACATCTATTAATTTTATAAAATGTTAGGATTTAAAATGGAATTTATTAATTAATAGAGATTATTTTATAATTACTAAAGTTGTAAGAGCTTAATTGTAAAAGGATATAATAATTATTATTACTATTGTTATTAATGGTACTAGTAATATTATTAGCTGCAGGAGTAAATATTACTATGGTTATATTATACCATTAATATGATTATGATTATTATATTCATCATTATTTATGATTATGTTTATATCAGTATAGTAATGTTATTATATTATTACGACGAGAAGCGCCACGCTGGATGGCCACGACAGACAAACTGGCTCGCGAAACGAGGACTAAAAAAGAACGGTTTTTAAAGTTGGAGGGTTGTGGCTCCGGTTTTGTAACTCATCTACGCTGGAGCCCACGCGGACGAGCAGCGTCACACTGGTAGGCCCCGCGGGACAAAATAGCTCGCGAAACCATCTGAGGACTTAAAAAAGAACGGTTTTTAAAGTTAGAGGGTTGCGGCTATCCGGTTTTGTAACTAAGGAAAAAAACCGCACAACTGTAAGAATTGAGAGACTGAAATAAAACTTTTTTTTTAAATCTATATTATTATTTTTCTTTTTTTTTCTTTTACTCATTTCTTTTCTATTTCTCCTACTCCCTCCGTTCCGAGAGAAGTTTATTTCTACATTTTGTTAACTACGACTTTGACTAATAATTTTGATAAATTTAATTAATTTTTATAATATATATATATATATACACACACTATAAAAATATTTCTTTTGATGAATTTAAAAATACAAATACTAAATTTTTAAATTTGATGAAATCTATAAATCATTGGTCAAAGTGTTGGTCAATAAAAGTTAAAAATAAACTTCTACTGGAACGGAGATAGTACTCAATTATAAGAATACTTTTAAAAACGAGATAGGTCTATTTGAAAAGAACTTTAATAAAGGAACTATTGAAAAGTTTTGTTTGACAATTCAAAACATTTCATTAATTTAAGGAACCTTTCTAAGAGAATTGAGAAAATATTTTTTAATGTAACAAACTTGCTTTTAAAATAGATCAAAGCATGTTAAACGATACGCAAAACATTAAACTTCATTTTCAATACATTAAAAATTCCATCAGCAGTGACTTAACTAGCCACGAGAGGCTACCTGTCACGGTAGCTATGATGGATGCATACACCTAGATCACAAAGCGCATGGATCCAATGTTGCACCAGTGGTCCACCAGCAGTGGCTCAATGGGCCACTACCGCTTGACAAGGGAGAGCTTTTGTTTACGGTAGCTATGATCAGTAACGGAACTGGAGATGAATATTAAGGGGCCGCACAAAAATGGTAAAATTTTTTGCTAAAAAGTTAATTAATATACATCAAACTTTTATTATTTGTATACATATTGTCGAGATAGTATACCCTGAGTACCTACGGATCAATTTCTACAGCACAGTCCACTTACAGTTCGCGGTCCTTCAATGTCCTACTAAGAACTTCACAAAGGCGGCTCTCTGATAGCCTCGCCAAGACTCGAAGCCGAGACGGGTGTAATCACCCTGACCCTCAGGGTCGAGACTCGAGCTATCAGGACCCTAGCGGTCAGAACTTGCCCACCGACCGCTACGAAGCAGTTATTACTTTAACAATCACGTCGATTCAGAATTCCTAACAACGTACAGCTCCGCAGAGAAGATAAGCATTTCGGAAGATTCTACAACTACTCGGTTGGACGAGAAACAACCTATCAAACGATAAAGCTGAACAGTAAAGCAACCCTATTCCCTCTCAGTGAACAAGGGTACAAACGGGAGGCGCAGATCGTCTGCCTCGAACGCCAAAGAGTATGATTCACTGAAGACCGTGGCCTTACTTGTCAAAGGGTCACCCATTTCCGTAGGCGGCAAAATGCTTAAACTATGGTCCAGTCACCCTAACCATAGTTCGGTCAAGTTAACCTAGGTCCAACCCTATAAAAGAGGTACCCGAGTAGCTAGCAAAGCAGAAGAACAATAGCGATAACAACCACGGAAAAAGATACACGCCACCACCTGTAAACCAACCTCATCATCCGAGCTTGGGACTCTCGAATCAATCCGAAGCCCTTCCGCATTGTACTCTCGTGTTCTTAGATTCATACGATCGATCTCTCGCCTCTAGACGTAGGATATTACGCCTCGAGCCGGCTCGAACTAGGTTAACCTTTGAGTCTCACTTATAGACTAGGCCATTCGATTTCAAAAATGCATGATCTCCCGTTCGATCGTATAAATTTACTGTGCCGGTGTACGAAACACCGACATATATGTATATCAAATTTAAAATTTTGCATCAAAATTTAGCAATACAAAAACATAACAATCTAAAAAGTAATGTATCATACTCTTTTATTTTAGTTTGAATTTCATGTGGTCAGACACTATGTTCTATTAAAATTTCAATGCTTAACCTTGGTTTAATAGAAATATGATTAGAGGGTAAAAATAGTTTAGTATTTTCTTGATTACAGAATAAACATTGCCAGACTACTCTTGCCTTTGTGTTTCACACTTACAAAATCAAAAGATGAAGATGAGCTGAATATCTAAATCATTTTATTTCCTAAACTATCATTACTATACATGTTGGAGATAGCTTAGAAAATTTTTAAGCTAATTTTCAGGAGTTAAATGAGCTTTATCTTTTTTCAAACTGAATATAATTTTTAACATATGAAGATAATACTAGTACATACTTGAAGAAATTCCTAATGATGGGGGGCATGGCCCCTGCTGGCCCGCCATTGGCTATGATGCAAATGTTCACTTAGATCATGAGGCGTGCAGTGACCCAGATGAGAGGCATGCAGCATGCTTTCAGGTAGCAAACGATGCGGTCATGGCGGCTGGATGGATGCCTGATTAAAAAATAGATAAAATCACAATTAAGCTCTAATTAAGCTAGGAGTAAAAATACAATTGTTCCTTAATGCAAAGGACCTCATTTTATTAGTGAGCATGTATCTTAATTTACTACTACCTCCGTTTCAAAATATAAGTATTTTTAAGTTTGGATTGTTAGAAATTTAAGCATTTTACAGTATATTTTAATTTTAAATGTATTAATAAGCATGAATAATATTATGACAAAATATGCATTTGTGATCATAATTAATCTGTAAAAAACAGATTAAAAACGATGAAAGAACATAGAAAAATCAGATTGTACCTTGAAGCGCCAGTGGCACTGTTCTCGACAGTCGACATGTTGAGCTTTTCAATGTCGTCGATCACAGTTGACGCAGGAAGAATGAAAGTCGTGCAGTCCCACGATCTGTCGTCTAAAAGTAGTAGAAAGTAGTCGCTCGAAAAACACAAGCGAGCAGTCGCGCAAATGGTGCGGTCCCAAAAACATAATCGCTCGCCTACCCGTGCAATGTCACAGCTAGATGAAGTTTTGGAGGCATGCTCTCGAGAGTTCTGTGCGCGCAAAAACTCGCGAAGGGAATGCAGAGCTCGCAGCAATAGCAGTGAAATGTTGTTCTATTTGTCTCAGAATGAGAGGAGTCTCTTTTATAGGCTCACAAAGACGCGTAAAGAGAAGGTGCAATGAACTAAAATTATTGTTGAGATTAAACGCCATCAATTAACAGAGCAACGGCCACCGATCAATTCGTCCGTTACTAAAATCTGACGTATTAAATTGATTTGAATCTCTGGTAAGGTTTGAAGTTAATTCGCTGTTTTAATTGAAATTGGTTCAATCCTTAGAAACGGCAAAACACTAACAAAGCATAATAATACGGTGCTCTGTACACACGCAAACAAGCAAGTCACAAGTCAAGTCACAAGTCACTCATCGCAAGTTACAAGTCACGTAAAATGTACATGTGAAAACACACGTAACTCGCATACACGTCGTGCACGGTGCGACACGGCTCGGCGCACGCTTTCTTCTACTCTCTCCCAACTTTTTAACTAATAAACACTAATCTACATATTTAAGTTGTTGACATCCCCTCAACTACACATATGAGACCAAAGATTTAGCCCCTTTAAAACTTGAAGTGGACCTTAAAATTTAATTGTGAAAAATTGAATCAAGCTTAAATATTTCAACATGGATAAGGTCAAACTCTTTAAAATTTTACTTAAGAATATTTAGAAAATTACATAATTTTTAATATAAAAATATACTTTTTATAAAAACTTATTTCATGATAAATCTGAAAAATATAATTTTTATATGATAAAATATATTAATTATACATTATTTGTGGTTGAAGTAATAAAAGTTTGACTTTGACTTAAACCTAAAAATGATTATATTTTAGAACGTAGAGAGTATTACGATGGAACAACTCTTTCAATTTTAAGATTTTTTTAAATCACAATACTTACTTCATCTTTAAATTATTGTTGCTGATTTTTAACATCATCTGTGATTATTTATTTTATTAAAAATATGATATATATTATATATTTTTATATATTTTTTATAATTTTCTTTATTATTAAAGATGTTTGAAAAATAACTTATAACTATTTTTTTAATAATATGAATGGGCGAGGTCGCTCCAGTTAGGCTCTCTGAGTAGTCTGTCTCATCCAGTTGGTCGACTATGGTCCATAAATTTAAAATCTAAAATTCTGAAAACTGAAGAAATCGATCGAATAACCGGTGAAATCACAAAGTTTATTGATAAAATCAACTAACTTAATGTTGCAGTTTGTTCAATTTTTAAAATTTTAATTTTAAACGATTTTTAACCAATTTTTATTAAATTTGCTCTTAACTGATTTTAACAGTTTAAACAAAATATAAACCGTGGTACCTGCACGGCAGCTCCGGCAAGGCGGCAACGACTCCACGCGCGCGCTTATTCCGGCGTAGACCTGGGCCTGTAACCCAGCTCCACGTCGACGGCCCAGCACAGACGATTCCAGACGCGACCCCACCACCTCCGCCGTGGGGGCAAAATATCTCTCCTGGCCCACACGCATAATTACAGACGTCCCAATCCAAACGCATCATCTCCTCCTCGTCCACGCCTCCTCTCTCCGCGTCCCCTCGCCGCCTCGTCCACGCCTCCTCTCTCCCCGTCCCCTCGCCGCCGCCATGTTGCCGCAGCCAGGCATGGCCCCGCCGCAGCCGCAGCCCGGGATGGTCCCGCAGCCGCAGCAGCCGCAGGGTGGCCCCGGCGCGCCGCCGCCCTGGAGCGTCATCTCGCCAC
>BCLH01000072.1:346237-372193 GCA_001602315.1 Zoysia pacifica
CAGTACGCTCCGCCTCCGCCGCAGCAGTACCAGGCGCCTCCTCCGCCGCAGATGTGGGGCCAGGCTCCCCCGCCTATGGCCGCGCCGCCCCAGCCGGCCGTGTACTACGGGGCCCCTCCGCCCGCGCAGGCTCCCCCACCCGCGGCCGCCCCCGCCGGCCCCAACGAGGTCAGGACGCTCTGGATCGGGGATCTGCAGTTCTGGATGGATGAGAACTACGTCTACAACTGCTTCGCGTCCACCGGCGAGGTACGTTCCTTCGGATCCTTGCGCGTGTGTCGCGGAGTCTGCGCGTGCGATTGCTTCGATCTGATCCAGTAGATGTCGTTTCCTTAAGATGTGAGCTAGCTGCACAATTCGTTAATAAGCGTTTCATGCAGAACATGGTTAATTGTGCAAAGGATTTGTGCGGAGTAGCTCTCGAAGAGCATTAATATTTGTTAAAATTGGTTATAGGGTTATAGCCTTGTAGGCACTCTCAATTGTGGATTTATAGATTGCATTCCTGTGATTTGGCACATTGTAGTTTATCTCTGGTTTTGTTTCATTCCAGAGATTTCGCTTCTGATGCATAGATGAGTTCGAGTATCATGGTGCATGCTGCAGGATCTGTGCAGTTACATGGGTCTAAATTTTGAAAGAATTCTTTTGAATCTCTCGGTTTTCCTCACCATATGCCTGGGATTGGATGTGCCTTGACATTAGTTGATTGGCTTGGAACAGCAGCAGTCACTATTTTGTTTGTGTTTGCACTAGTCGTAATTTTTGTGTTGTGTGTCCATTTTTTCCCTAATATATTATTTTCCCAATTTTCCTAATATTTTGTTTGTGTCTTCATGGTTAGCTAAAAAATTAATATTAACCACTCTTGAGCACTTGGTGGAGGGTTACTGCATCGCCTAGGGCCATAAGATCAACCTAGGCGTGTTAGCTCATGCTTGTGGGCCGAGTTCGCATTGGGAGCCGTGATGAGGGGGAGGGGGGAGGATTCAGTGCTTGGATATCTTTTGCTAATATTACTTTCTCTTTTTTTCTTCCAATTTTAATATTTAGGTACAATCTGTGAAGCTAATTCGTGATAAGCATACTGGGCAACTTCAAGGCTATGGTTTTGTTGAGTTCATGACCCGTGCTACTGCTGAAAGAGTTCTTCAGACATACAATGGGACAATGATGCCAAATGTAGAATTGCCATTCCGACTGAACTGGGCCTCTGCTGGTGAAAAGCGTGATGACACCCCTGATTATACAATTTTTGTTGGTGACTTGGCTGCTGATGTTACAGACTACATACTACAAGAGACATTCAGGGTGCATTACCCGTCTGTGAAGGGTGCAAAAGTTGTAACAGACAAATTGACAATGCGCCCGAAGGGTTATGGCTTTGTAAAGTTTGGTGATCCTAATGAGCAAGCTCGTGCGATGACTGAAATGAATGGGATGCTGTGTTCTACAAGACCTATGCGAATTGGACCAGCTGCAAATAAGAAAGCTACTGGAGTTCAAGAGAAAGGTATGGACGAAATGCCATTTGAGTCCATCTTCGCTGCATTTATTACATTTGCATAACTGCATGTGACTGGAGCTGAAAGCTGTCTCTCTGTTTTGTTATTTAATTTTGTGTTTGTTGTCCGTTGGTACAATTCATCATATTTTTCTGTGGTTTTATATCCTCTCTTTGTTCCAAATGTACCGAGGCAGTTGTTTCACAACATTCATTCGTGGATTCGGATCATTTGATACATTAGGATTCTGAAATACTCATAAAACTCAGGTTGTCTGGAAGCAGGATACCAACAGGCTCTTCATAAAGGAGCCTTGGGAACTGACTTGAGCTGCAATGCATGTCTTGTGTAATGCGTGGCCTCTGTTAGGTCAGTGTTAATTGTTTATGTCCTAAATTTGATGTCGATTACTTCGGTATCTACATTATTTCTTAGCCTTCCTTTCCTCCACAGTCCGTTTTATTTCTTCTGTAGTTTTAATTAAATTGTGCTAGAGATTAATAGTATTTACCGCTTTACCACCAATTTTCTCTATGCAACAATGTATTTATTTCCATTAATAAACATGTGTCGATCATTTTCTTTCTGCAACAATCCATTTATTTCCACTAGTATCTTTATTATAGTTATAGCCAGAGCCTTCAAACTTTCCTGTACGTAGGTTCTAAATAGAATACTCCTTCCGTCCTGGAATATTTGTCGTTCTAGCCGGCCGCAGCGTAACCAAGGAGCATCGGGGTGGAAATCTTTTTACTCTGATGCCCCTAGTCAATCAGCGTGGCAGGGCGTGGCAGGCTAGCTGCCGCTAATGCCTGGCCTCAGGATGCCGAACGAATAGGTAGGAATAGGTGGAACGGGTGCAATTAATTTAGGGCTATTGTAGGAAATTTATTGTTGTGATTGCATTGGGATGCAAGGATGACAAGTAAATTGGGAAAACCAGATGAGTGTAGGATGACAAGTAAATTGGGATGGAGGGAGTAGAATTATATAGTGTTCATAAGCCTCGTACTGGGTGTAGTTTCTGGAACACATTAGACCATCATAATACTCTTTGGTTTAAGGATAAGTAGATGAGGCCCCTTTCTGCTAGTTCCCTAGGAAAGTAGCTTACGGAAGGGGCTTGTGCTTAGGACGGAGTGCTTTAATGTGTAAGGGACAACTTCTCCAGTCTCCACCGACCTTCCTTCTGTTCCTTGTTTGTTTTCATTTTACTTGTTAGATCGTTCAGTTCTTTTTTCCCTTTTCAAACCTTATATTGGTTTTTATAACAGCAACTTCATGTTGGATATTGGATTTCAGTTACCCTTTTGTTAGCCGACTAGCCAAGTCTGCTCTTTATTTTGTCTGTGTTGTACTTTATTATGTTTTTTATTTCTTGAGGTTTGAGCTCATGTATTTTTTTTTATCATCTAGTGATTGTACATGGTACTAATTCAAAGTTGGCTATTTTAGTTTGTCTTATTTATTCCAGCAGTGTAGCTATATCATCAGGCCTAGTTGAATACTTGAATGAGTCTATGTTCTTACAACACTTACCGGATTGGAGTAATCAATGAAATAATGCACAGCTATATACGAATAACTAGGATATGGCATTCTAATCATTGAAGCAGCACAATGCACATAATCTTCCTTCACCTGATATTATTCCTAGGATTTGAACGAGACACAGAGGAACTGAAACATTGTGCATGCTCTTTTTTCCCTGATATTATGCCTGTATTTTGATATTAGACACAGAAAACAAATATATGATATGGTTGCCTTAATTTCTTCTTTTTATGAAAAGTGGTTTTGCTTTCGTTCTTGGTGAGTTTTTAATTATCTATATTTGTGATTTACTTAGCTAAACATATTCTTGTGGCCATGTCATTGGCATACCTGCATTGAACCATAGCTCACTTAACCGAACATAGTTAGACTAGCATCCATATATATCCTTTTGTCTCAAATATTCAGTAAGTCTTACATTATTCTTCTTTATTTCTGTTTATTTACAGTACCGAGTGCTCAAGGAGTTCAGTCTGACAATGATCCTAACAATACCACTGTGCGTTCTTTGTTCTAATATTCTGTGTGATATCCATTTTCTTAGCTTTGCTATTGATGACTTCTTTTGTTGATGAGGTGCAGATTTTTGTTGGTGGCCTTGATCCCAATGTTACCGAGGATATGCTGAAACAGGTTTTCACTCCTTATGGAGAAGTTGTTCATGTTAAGATTCCTGTTGGAAAGAGATGTGGCTTTGTTCAATATGCTAACAGGTAACGTATTTTGTAACCTTGTTTGTATCTTGTTTGTGGGTACCCATTCCATGCATTCGTGTAAACAGTTATGTGGCTGTGCATTCAGATCATCTGCAGAGGAGGCATTGGTACTTCTGCAGGGTACCTTGATTGGAGGGCAGAATGTGAGGCTTTCATGGGGTCGCAGTCCTTCCAACAAACAAGTACAGGTAATCTTTTGCTTATTACCTTGCTTTCTTTTTTTCCAATCAACAGAAGTTGATGCATGTATGCTTCCAGCCTCAACAGGATTCCAACCAATGGGCCGGGGCTAATACTGGCTACTATGGCTATGGGCAAGGGTATGAGGCCTACGGATACTCTCAGCCTCAGGATCCTAATATGTATGGATATGGAGCTTACACTGGCTATCCAAATTACCAACAGCAGCCAGCAGCGCAGCAGCAGCAGGTGTGATTTCTGTTACTTCTTGATCCCATCTAACTTGTATGGGTTGTTGTCACATTCTTCTGGAAGTTCACCTCTCTGTACACAAGTTTATTTTAATTAGATAATATTGCAAGACTTATTTGTCATCATGCATAGTAAACCAGAAGCAGATATAAGAATTTAAATATTTATTTATGATGTTTTTTCCACATTGTTTTGTGGATAAAGTTCTACCAAAGTGACTAGTGTTGGAGTTACTTCAGCTACGTATTGATTTGGAAAGAAGCTACTTTTGATTCAGTGAACAGATTGGCAGCATTTGAGTATTTATTTTAACTTTTGTTTCAATTTTTTTCTGTTGCAAGCTCAATCATTGTGGTACAAATTGTAGCATCTAGTACCTTGCTTCAATTATGATAAAGCTTGCTCATATGTCACGGACATGACTGAGAATCTGATAAATTGATGTTACCCTTTGCAGTGAGACCCAACGGCTATATCACATCCCATCTTTTGGGTATCACAGTTGATGTTAGCGATGGATGAGTTGCTGAACTTTGTATGCAAGCGGTGGATGAGTTTCTGCAATCTGTAGAGCTACTGCTGCATGCCATCGTTGTTGTTATAGACATGGTTTTTAGTACTCCAGATTTTGCTATGGCACATTATGATTCTGTTGCTATATCATATCCGAGCTACCTGTAGCAAAAGCAGCCTACTGTGTCGTCTTTTGTTTATACTGCTGTCAATTTAACGGTGCTTGCTACCCCGACGTTTCTTTTGAGTGTTCCTGTTACTTCGGTATTTAATTTATCCTCTTGTTACTGCCCCGCTTTGTGCACGATAAATTGTGATTTGTTGTGTCTCGCTGTTGCGCTCTTACAACATGGGTCTGTAGCCTGAGGGTGCTGTTTGTGTTTAATCACCGTCCCGGCTTCAATGCTGGCCGGCGTCGAGCAACGCCCACATGAGAAGACGCTTGGACGGAGAAGGAATGCACGAGTTTCCCTCTGGTGAATCTAGCGTCGATCGCACCCTGCCTGCGAATTTATCTATTCTTCATCGCGGGACGGTCATCCGAATCAAAAAGCGCCCAACAAGAGCAAGAGGATCCTGATGAGCTCTTGTCACGGGACGACGGGCCACGGGCTCTAGCTATTAAACTCGACTCCATTCTTTCGATGCCTCTTGGGAACAGATCGTGGGTCCGACCAACAAATGGATCTATGACGTATGGAGTACTAGCGGTACGTCAACCCCATCCATGTCGCCTCTCGCCTGCACAGGTTTTTCCACGAGGTTTCCATCCTGGCGGATCACCTCCGACAATCGGAGATGAGGCCTCGACATCGGGATACCATTTCCAAAAAGAATCCGGCGGCTCATAATAGCGACGTGCCTCCTTGCCGACTAAGGATTCAGTTACCGGATAAATCGTAAAAATTAGATAAATGTTAAAATCAAATTTCAGAGCAAAAATCACTCGATTTTTCTAGTTTTGAATTTTTAATTTAAAATCAAATTAATTTGATTGGTTTTTGGATTTTTTTTTTGAAATTTTTAAACCGAAAACTGATCGTCAATTAAAATCAGATCGAAACGGTTTCAAAAAAAAAAAACAAAAAATGGATCTGGTTTTCACAGTTTTGAAAACCCTGTTACCGGCAACATATGTACGGAATGTCACAACTTAAAATAACATCACAAACATATCTGATAATTAATTATTTCAATTTTGCATTGATTGAACACAATTAATATAATGAACATCTCCATCTCTTCATTGATAGTTGATCTTAGAATAACGCGTTTCCAATATGTACCTGTTTAAATTACGTTTGCACGAATCCAATTAAGGGTTTAAATAGGTGCAGTTTAAATAGGTGCACATAAGGTTAACCTTAAAATCTCTTCATTTAAAGAAAACAACAACTAAGTTTTCAAAATCCCCACCACTTTTAAAAAAACTAGTGCATTTTTTTTAACTAGAAGGTTTGGAGGATAACCAATGGTGATTAATTTTCACCCCTAAATCCAATGCATGGAATCCATACGTCCATTCGAATGAAGAAATGGTATACAAGGGTCATGCACAAGGACAGTGAAAGTTCAGACACATTTATTATTTATTTTATAAATCATAATACAGAAAGAGAAGAAAACAACATATATTAGCATATACGCAATCTCCCAACATCATAGCTTGATTTATCTAATTGTGGTTATTCTCCCAGAATTGAGCCTGCAGCCAGTCAATAGTTCCCTTTTGCACCTGGAAGGCTTTGGCCAAAACTTCATCCGAGATAGGCGGCTTTGATCCAAAGACGGCATTGGCGATGGTGATAGCTCCAGGGTTTTGGCTGCTGAGTGCAGCGATAGCAACCGCAGGCTTGTAGTGATCAGGGTTGAACTGAAAGTGAATGAGCCCCTCAGGGAAGACAAACACATCACCCTTGTTGAGCACCTTGGTGAACAGCTTGTTGTCCGTGTTAGATGTGACGAAGCCGACGTAAAGGGTCCCTTCAAGTACCGTGAGGATCTCAGTGGCACGAGGGTGGGTGTGAGGTGGGTTTTGGCCTAACGGCGCGTAGTCAATGCGAGCCAGTGAAATGCCTAGAGTGTTGAGGCCTGGTATCTTCATAACATTGACCAACGTTACGTTTGATCCCACTTTGTTTGTCTTCCTAGGCTTGTCAAGATTGGCTGCCATGAAGAAGTCATCTGCATTCACCGTCATTGGATCCTTGCAAACAAATCCATTGACACGTACTGTACAGATACAAAAGAAGTAAATTAGATGTAGAGCAAAAGTTATATATGTAGTACTTCAACAGAAGGGACAAGTAATCGTGTCTATATGCATACCAGGTGAGTGCATGTCGGCGACACAGAAGTCCTGGAGAGGACTAGGATCAGAAGCAATGGCCTGTGAAGCGACCAGTGCTAGAAAAGCAGCCAGAAGGAAGTACGAGGAGCTGGCCATTTGGGTTTTGATTTTGCTTCTCCAAGATTTGGTGTGTTGACTGGTGAGTCTCTGCAGTAGGCTGGTGGCTGCCTGTGTTTCTCTCATCGATGGCATATGGACATGCTTATATAGGCGCAGCACCCCTAGCAGCCTGAACATATGAACGAACAGGTAAGGTTGAACAAATCAACGTATGAAGGGGTCTCGTTAGGTAAACCCCTCCGACGAAAACAACACGATTAACTTGTATCACCTTTTCAAAGTAGCTTCTTGCAAATCCAGTACTAACTAATCTGACGTGGTCTCCTAGCGAAACCCTTGAAGAACTAATATAGTGGTATGAAGTACATGTGAAGTACTGTCGAACAGGTCAAGTTGAATGAACCAAAGTATGAAATGGTCTCATCAGGTAGATCCTGCTTATGAAGTGGTAACTTAATTGCATCTACTTTTCAAAGGTATGTAGCTTATTTGCACTTTATTTATAACCAAGTCTTACGACGGTTGCATATATATCATTTCTTACGACCGCTTTTAAACTGTTGTTGTCAAAACAACAATTCTAATTTGTTATTGAATTAAAATTGTTATCCTAATGATAAAAAATTCATGAGAGAGAGAGTGCATATTATAAACTCACTTGTGCTAAAAATATACCAGGTGGGTGCATGTCAGCAACAGTAGATTGGGATAGGGCCAGAAACAATAGGTTGAAAAGCGTCCATCAAAGGAGACAAGATCAGAAGGAAGAAGAAAGTGACCATTTGGTTTTGATTTGGCTTTCCCATCGATTTTATCCATTCCTCTTCTGCAGTCGGCTACGTGGCTGCGTTTGTTTACTCGATGCTTTGACGTATTGGTTAGACGGGCACGAGCTTGAATTGCGCGAACAAGTCAGATAGAAACCAACCACTTGATGGAACCCCCTGTTACTGCTAGAAGAACAAGCCTACTTATGAAATAAGACAGTTATCTTTTTGTTGATGTTCTGACCACGGACATATTAAAATTTACGTAATCGGAGAGAGTATTCGTGCGCTCTTCGTATTCGAATAGCTTAGTCTAGGGAAAAAGACTCAAATGTTAACTTAGTTTCTGACCGTCAAGAGGCGTAATACCTTACGTAAGGAACGAGAGAGATCAAATCGTATGAACTAAAGAACACGAGTATAATGCGAAAGGGTTTTAGCTCGATCCAAGAACCCTAGCTTGCGTAGGTGGATGTGGTCACAGTGAAATAGCTTGAATCTAACTTGGCTTCTCTTCTTCTCTTGTTCGTCTAATGCCCTATGATGCTTTTTTTTATAGAGCTCAAACCGAGGGCACCAACTTAGCGTCTTACAGAATCTGCTGGCCCTCCGCCAGGTGGGGTCTTGGTCGTCACCTAAGTTAGTCGCCAAGCGCCCGCTGACGCCAGTGCAGTTGGTCGGTGGCCTTCGTACGTCCTTCGTTCAATCGTGGGGGACAAAGAACATTTTTCCGTCTTGCTTTTTCGATCGCCTGGCTGCTTTACTAACTTCTAGAACGCTTTACCTCCCGGCAAAGTTGCTTTACCTCCTGCTGTGTGTTGGTAGGAATCTCTGCGACTGTCAGTGGTTGGTTGCTAAGGCGGTGCCCGACTCCCGAGGGTCGGGTCAGAGCATTAGCTTTTAGCCGTTGGTGGGTTGAATCTTATTGTCGTGTAGCTTCAATCTTTCGTCGGTCGGGGTTGGACGTTTGCGTGGTTTCGACCTCTGAGGTCGGGATGTTCTTGACGGGATGTGAATCTTTGTGGACCGTAGTTTATAGATAAGCCTTTCCGTTAACACCTGATCCGTAAGTAACCGGGTATACTATGTCGACACTTTTGAAGTACTATCAACTTTTCAAAGCTAGGTTTGTTAACTAAATACCTTTTGCTCTGTACCAGCTAATTAATCTGAAATGGACTGTGCAGGCGCGTGTGGGTTTGAAAAGTCTCTTAGCTCGGTCTTTTGGAGGAGTTTGACTATTTTCAGGTACACATATCTTTTTTTTTGAAAGCGATTTGCTTAGTTATGGATCAGTTATTTGGTACGTAGAATCTCTGTTGTATCAGGTAAGATTTGCTTCAGCGAATAAAATAGACGCTCATCTTGTCGGTGTTCTGACCACCGACACAGCACAAAATACGATCGAGAGAGTGGTGTGTCTTCGTATTCGATGTTGACTAGTCTACGGAAGACTCAATGGGGTTTTTTTACCAGGTTCGGACCACTTCGAACGGTGTAATACCCTACTTCCAGGGGGTGTTTTATGTCGGTGGGTGAGTAAAAAGGGTCAAACTCTCTCTTGGGAGGAGGGTTCGACGTCTAAATCGTGGGGTGCTCGATGCACGTGTTCGTAGGGGTGCTCGCGCGCGTAAAAAGTTGCACACGAGAGTTCACGGTTTTGACCCCTTCTATCGCTCCCCAGACCCCCCTTTGTATAGGGCGGCCCGGGGTTACAAAATAGTGGGCCCTACGTGATTTTACTATTTTGCTGACAGGTGGGTCCTCTATTGACGTCGTCATCGTTCGTCACGCCTGTGCGGGGGCGTGGCCCGTCGCGTCGCACGTCGCGCCGGGTACTGTAGTGTCAGTCCGGTATTGTAGCGTCAGCCACAGTGTCATCGGGTCTTGTTCGTAGACTTCTGCGGCCCGTCCGGCACTGTAGCATCAGCCACAGTGTCGTCGCGGTGGGCTTGGCTTGTCCCGTCAGAACAATTGGTTGGCCCCTAGAGTAAATGCGACATAACTGCCGCACTTACTCCAGGGGTTGGCCATCGGAGGTCGGTCTTCAGAGGTCGGCCTCGTCGTACGTCTTGGCGCCGGATGCGGCTAAGACTCGGCTTTCGTAGATCGTATCTTGGGGGTCGGACCACGCGTTCGTGCATCGTCGTCCGTCCCCAAAACCCCTCAGGGTCTTGGCCCACGTATATGAGTACGGGTTGGCAAGTATCCGAGGTACATGATCCCGACAGTAGGCCCCGAGCCTGGCGCCGTTTGCGACCTTCGTTGAGGCGGCGCTAGGCTGATCGTGGGGAGCTCGGTGCTCTGATCCCATGGATCGATCCCGTGGGATCGGTCGCGGGCAGGGTCGTTGCGACGCCCATCGTTCGTCGATGGTTGATCATAGGGGTACACGTGAGCGCGCTCTACGGGTCTAGCCCCTCGAGCCCGGGGGCGATCTGGGAGGCTGACCGTGGGCTTAACCGCCACGCGTTGTTCTGACTATCGAGATCGAGCCGTGGTCGCTCTCAGTCTTTTGTTCGGAAAGACGCTTAGGATGGGCCAATTCGATACGGTCCCTGCCCATGATTAGCATCGCACCTAGGCCGAAGGCATGATCAGCGCCCGATCGTTTGGATGGGCCAAACGGCCTCGGCTGTCGATCAGCTGACCGTGAGAAGCTTTGTTCACGTGCTTCCCCTTATTCGGACTCCCCGTGACGGTCATGGGGACCGGACGACCCTCGCGCCTCCACGTGGAGGGTGATCGAACCGTTCGAGAATCGCAATCGCTGGTCGATCCGGGCGGTCAGTTCGAACTTGAACGGACGGCATCGGGGCGCAGCGGTTCGCGCGCCCGCGTCGCGTAGTCTATCAGTCGTACTCTAGCAGCCGTCGCGTCGGGGTAATGTTGGCACCCCAGCCGCGGCGGACGCGGCGAGGCGTGGTTCGAGCCCACTCGTCAGTGGGTCGAGCACAAACAGTTTGGGTGTGTCTCGGGGCGCGCACCCACGACCGCGCAGTTACTCCCCACGATCGACCATGGGCGGCGCAGTAACTACGCGAGTCGTTTAAAATGAGGGATGCGGTAACTTCGCGCTTTTACCCAGCCTCCTTGCTTCGTCTCTAAGCTCCTATCGCGCGCGAGAGCTCGTCACCTCCGCCTTCTGCCTTCACAGCGTTAGGTCCGGCGATCGCCGTCGTCTTTGTTCACGTTCTTTCCACGTCATCATCTCCATCTTCGCGATGCCGGAGTGGGAACCCTCGGCTATCGACGACGCCTTGCTCATGAGGTGGAGCATCGTGGGGATGCTATTGCTGAAAGAGTCGGCCGGCTGGCTAGGCGGCCACGGCCACATCGTGCCCGCACCGCCGCCAGGGAAGATCGTCCGCTTCTTGGCCTACCATGAGCGTGGGCTAGGACTGCCGGTTTCGAGCTTCTTCCGGGGCGTCCTCAACCAATACGGCGCTCGGCTTCATCAGCTCGCGTCGAACGAGGTACTCCATGCCTCCATCTTCGCAACGTTATGCGAGGCGTATCTGGGCATCTGGCCCAGCCTTCTGCTGTGGAGATACTTCTTCCTCGCCAGCCTCCAGATGTCGAAGGATACTGGGGTCAGGAAGCGCATCGGTGGTGTTAGCATCATGCTTCGGACCAGGGAATCCCAGGAGTATATTGAGGTCGACTTGAAGACCTCGTTGAAGGGATGGAGGAGGTCTTGGTTCTACATTGTCAACGCCGACCCCCAGCTCCCGGCCTTCGAAGATTTGGTGCCCGAGGTGACTGGGTCTTGGAAGTCGAGGCTTTCGGCTGCGGAGGTGGAGTCAATCCGACCGCAGCTGGAAGCGATCCGGCGTCTGCGGGACCAAGGCCTGACCGAGACGACGGTCTTCGCCGTCGCCATGCGGCGTCGGCTCAGGCTGCTGCACCGTCGGGTGCACAGTATGGGGGAGTACGAGGGGCCGGACGATGAGACCTGCGAGGTGCGCGGCCGGCCGCTCTCGGACAGCGGAGGGCAGCCTCAACTGGGGGCCCCGTCCCCTCGACAAGGACCACTGTCAGCTGGTGAGTTGTAGAAACTTTACGTCGTAGCGTTGTTATCGCCGTATTGTGTTAATCATTGACCGCTTTCAGGGTCCGCCGGGGGCCACGGTCGTGACTGAGGCCGAGACTAGCTCCGTCATCGCGCTGCAGCCGAGAGTCGGGTCCAGTCCCGCGGCAGCGCCGAGGCCGAGGGCCGATGGGAAGAGGAAGGCGAAGTTCGAGTTTCTGGACTACTTGTCCAGTGGCTCGGGGCCCACGGTTTCGGTCGCGAAGCAAGCGGTGAGGCCGTCCCGTGCGCTGAGGATCGAGGGCAGCTCGATGGCAGCCAGGGCGTGGCTGTTCTGGCGCAGGCGGCCGCAGCGGCAGCGGCCGAGCATTTTGACCCCTTCGAGGGTCTTAGCTCCTCGTCTGATGAACAGGAGCAAGAGCCGGAGCAGGGGTCGGCGTCGAAGAAGGCGAGGGTCGATCTCTCGGAGGTGGTGACTGTTAGCTCTGGGAGCCCGGTCGACTCTCCGCCTCGGGCGGCCGAGGCAGCCGCGACGGAGATGGCCCAGGCGGTGGCGGCCCATTCTCCGAGGGTTAGCCAGCCTCTGCGACGCCCAATTATCAGGATCCAGCGTCGGTGGGCAAGGCAAGTCTTCGGTGACTCCCTTTCGCTTTCAGCTTCGACAGTGGCTGAACTCTGTCGTAACCAGGGCTTCGGCGTCGGCGGGAATACCGCGGTTGTCCGCCACTTCGACGACACCGGAGGGTGGATCCACGGTCGACGGGTCAGGAACCGGCTCTGGTGGCGAGGCCTGGGGCAAGGCGTCGAGGCCCGAGAGCCCGGAGCCGCCGCGCGTTGGGGCCGTCGAGACGGTCGCGCTCCCAGCCCCCCGACGCCCAGGCCGTGGCTGAAGAGAAGGTGAAGCCTCCAGGGTTGGACACCGCGAAGGCTCGCCCGGAGGCGACGGTCGAGGGCATAGGCGGGGCAACTGCCGCAGGCGAGAAGGCTGTCGAGGGAGCCGTTCGTGGCTCACCGACCACCACTGAGGGTCGGGCGGTGGTCGAAGAAGAGAGGGCGGAATCCTCCCCTGCGCCTGACGCCGGGGAGGCCGAGGGGATGGAGGTACCGACGCCGCCGCCGATGACGGCGCCTCCCGAGGGTGCGGCGGCCCCAGCGTCCTAAGTTGCGCTCGCCGCTGGGCATGGCCTGAGCGGGACAGCTCTCGGCAAGATGCCGGAGATTGTCGGGGCGTCGGCTTCTGCGGCGCTGGTTGGCGGTGAACAGGCCGATAGCGGGGCACGCGAGACGACGACACTGACCGCCGCTTGGACGATCCCTGGGAGGGGGCCTCTTCCGCTTGAGGGGGCGGCCAACGGGTTCAGCTACCTCATGAACCGGGTGGGCGGCGCTCGAGCGCTCAACATGAGGCTGGCGGCCGGCCTCTTTCAACTGCTCGGGGTCGCCGAGGAGGTCGACGCCAATTTCGACGAAGCGCACTTTACTGAGTGTCGGGTAAGTCTTTGGAGTTGTATTTTTTTTCATCTCTGATTTTCGTAGGTCTTCGAACTGACGATCCCTTTGCAGGACAATCTCCACGCCGCCCTGGGTCAGCCTCCTCGTGGGTTCGCCTTTTAGTCCGAGGTCGATGCCCTTCGAGAGGAGTTGGCGAAGACCCGAGCCAAGTCGGGGGAGACGGTGGCCGACCTACGCTTCAAACTCCACGCTGCCCGGGAGTCGAGCCGCGTCACCCTCGAGGAGGCCAATAAAGCGCGCATGGAGGTGGTGGCCTCCGACGCCTGGGCTAGCCGGGTGGCGGCGGCCCTCGAGCAGGGCAACCGCATCATTGCCGATAAGCCTTGAGTTGTGTTTGTCCGAGGTCAGGGTCGGACTCTAATTCGTGTCGTTGTAGGGCTTCGTCGCCAAGCCTCCGAGCATGACATCGAGATGCGGTGCCTTGGGCTCCTTCATCAGCATGTAGAGGGGGCCCACTCGGCCTTGGAGCAGACGATCCAAATCGTCAAGGAGGAGCGCGCCCGCGCCTTTGAGCAGGTTGACCTTCTGAAGTCGGAGAGGGTCGTGCTCCAGTCCGAGGTCGAGCAGACGACGGCGGAGCTCGAGCAGACGTGTCAAGAGGTCGTTGGAGTCCGGGAGGAGCTCTCAGCAGCACAGGTCCGGAATGAGCGGCTTCCAAAGAGCCTGGACCGGGCGGGGCAGGCTGCCAAGGCCGCCAAGAAGGAGCGGGACGGTAAGGGTGGACCCTTTTTTCCCTTTGCTCCGTCCTTTGGCGTCATTCTACTGACGCAGTCTTGAGTGCAGGCTTGGCGGGTGAACTTCAAGCCCTAAGGTCGGCGGGTTTGAGTCTTCTGAAGAAGTTGTACTCTGAAGTGCCGGACGCCGCCCTACCGGGGGTCCTTACGCATGCCCTGCAGCACCTACCGGAGGTCGTCGCCGACGTCGTCATGAGGGCGCTGGAGGACAGGTCCGCGACAGCCCTGGCCTTGGCCTGCTCCCACTATCTGGACGCGGACTTCGGCAGGGTCATCAAGAGCTTCACATCCGGCTACTCGGACGAGCAGTTGGACGCGCTCACGCTGGAGATGCAGGAACCGGGAGCGAAGGCCGTCGCCGACTTCAAGATGAATAACTTTTTGCCCGAGCGGTTTGGCTCATTCCCCTATGTATAGAGTCAAGTTTGTAAAAAGTCGTGTCTCTTGTAATGAAAGATATCAAATGCAGAAATCATCATTGCACGAATGAGCCCAGGTTTCTGACCCCTTTTCGCTGCTTGCGACTGTTTTTTGCGTTCCATTTGGTGTCAATCAAACGAACGGGTCGAGTATAGCTCGTAGGGTCGGGTGTCGGGTCCGATACAGCCGTAGAGCGTCATCGGCTCCTGATCGTTGATAGCATAGCCGCGGGGAGACTTCAAACGAAAAATATACGTGAAGTTTGTTGCGTTCGGGGATCACCCGCGAGCTCGGCGCGGGCCGGGGATCCGACCCCGAAGAAACAGAACGAGGCGTGGACTCAAGTTTTTGACCCCCTTTCGCAGCTTGCGACTGTTTTTCGAGTTCCGTTGGGCGTCAATCAAACGAACGGGTCGAGTATAGCTCGTAGGGTCGGGTGTCGGGCCCGATACAGCCGTAGAGCGTCGTCGGCTCCCGATCGTTGATAGTTCAGCCGCGAGGGGACTTCGAGCGAAAAACGTGCACAGAGTTTGTTACGTTCGGGGGTCACCCGCAAACTTAGCGCGGGCCGGGGGATCCGATCCCTAAGAAACAGAACGAAGCGCGAGTCAGCGAAAAAATGAGACGCAAAAGGTCAACGAGGAGCGGTGCCCCGGCACAACAAATTGAAAGGAGACAAGCGAGGTCGGTCATTTCGACACTCGGGAGGGCGGAGGCAAGTAGCCCCCGGGCGCGGGGCGTGGCCGGGGCGGCCACGGTTCGCATCCTGAAAACGATAAGCGGGAGTAAGTTGCGAGAACTTAGCTGTTTTCATGTGTAGAACCTTCGAAGGCTCTCGATGTTCCATGCATTCTCGAGCTCTCGGCTGTCCTCGGTTGCTAGCTTGTAAGCGCCGGGCCTCAAGACTTGCTTGATTACAAAGGGTCTCTCCCAGGGGGGCGACAGCTTATGCTGGTCGGCTTTCGTTTGCACCCTTCTTAGCACCAAATCTTCTACGTTTAACGCTCCAACCTTGACGCGCCGAGCGTGTAGTCGTCGTAGTCTTTGCTGATACTTGGCAGATCGTAGGAGGGCGACTTTGCGCGCTTCTTGCAGCTGGTCGAGAGCGTCTTGCAGTGCGCTTTGCAACCTTTCCTTGTTGTAGGCTCGGACTCGCGAAGAGTCGTAGTCGAGGTCAGTCGACAGCATCGCTTCTGCTCCAAACATCATGAAGAATGGTGTGAACTCGGTGGTTCTGTTGGGGGTTGTTCGCAGACCCCAAAGGACGGACGGGAGTTCGCTGACCCATCGTCCGACCGCCTTCCTGACAGAGTTGTAAATCCGAGGCTTTAGTCCTTGGAGTATCATTCCGTTGGCCCACTCGACCTGCCCATTCGTCTTTGGGTGCGCCACGGAGGCGAAGTCCAGCCAAATGTGGTACTCGTCACAGAATTCCCGGAACTGTCGGCCGGTGAATTGTGCTCCATTGTCGGTGATGATAGAGTTCGGAACCCCAAACCGACAGATGACATTGCGGATGAAACCGACTGCACAGGTTGAAGTGATCTTGAGCACCAGCTCGGCCTCGATCCATCTGGTGAACTTGTCGATGGCGACAAAAAGATGGATAAAGCCGCCGGGTGCCTTTTTGAAGGGTTCGAGGATGTCGAATCTCCAGACAGCAAAGGGCCAGGCGATTGGGATCATCTGGAGCTCCTGGGCCGCAGATGCGTCTGCCGGGCGTAGAATTGGCAGTTTTGGCAGGTTCGAATGAGCTTTTCGGCGTCGGCTACTGTCGTCGGCCAGTAGAAACCTTGACGGAAGGCCTTGCCGACCAGAGTTTTAGGGCCGGCATGATGACTGCAAACGCCCGAGTGGATGTCATCGAGAAGGTGCATGCCTTCCTCTCGAGGGACGCAGCGCTGCAGTACGCCGCTCATGCTTCGTTTGTAGAGCTCGCCATCTGAGATGACGTAGGCTTTGGCCTGGCGCGCGACCCTCTTGGCTTCGTTGACGTCGGTTGGAAGAGTGCCGTCTTGAAGGTAAGCGAATATATCGCGGGACCAGTCAGAGGCGACGACCATTACCTCTGCCCCCGAGTCTGGGGTCGGCTCACTGCTCGTGCCCTCGGCGGGCAAGTCCTCCTTGATCCTGATGGAAGGCTTGGTGAGGACTTCGAGGAAAACACCGTCAGGGATCGGCTAACGCTCTGAGCCCAACTTTGCGAGGGTGTCGGCGGCTTCGTTGTGCCGATGTAGAATGTGATGGAGTTCGAGCCCATCGAACTTGTATTCGAGTTTGCGAACCTCTTGACAGTAGGCCTCCATCCTCCGGTCTCGGCAGCTGGAGGTCTTCATGACTTGGTTGACGACCTCCTCGGAGTCGCCCTTGACGTAGAGTCGCTGGATGTCGAGGGTGACAGCCATTCGTAGGCCGTGGAGCAGGGCCTCATACTCGGCCACGTTGTTGGAGGCGCGAAACTGCAGCTGCAGTACGTAGAGAAACTTGTCTCCCCTCGGGGAGATTAGGACGACCCCAGCCCCTCCGCCCTTGAGCATGCAGGACCCGTTGAAGTGCATCGTCCAGTACTCGATCCTGTCGGGGGTTGGCGGTTCTTGAGCCTCGGTCCATTCGACGACGAAGTCGGCCAGCGTCTGGGACTTAATGGCCTGCCGAGGGACGAAGGCGACGTCGAGCCCCATGAGCTCCATGGCCCACGTGGCTATGCATTCGAGCGTGTCTTTGCCGCTGATGATCTCCCCGAGTGAGAAGCCGGTGACCATTTGAACGGAGTGGCTCGTAAAGTAGTGTCGTAGCTTGCGGCTCGTGATGAGGACGGCCTAGATCAGCTTCTCCACCTGGGTGTACCGAGTCTTGGCGTCGGCCTGCACGTTGCTGATGAAGTAGACAAGTCGCTGAACAGGTAGAGCCAGACTCTCTTCGCTCCGTTCGACGACGAGGACGGTGCTGACGACTTTGGAAGTCGCCGCAATATAGAGGAGAAGGGGCTCTCCCTGGGTCGGGGATGTGAGGATCGGCGACGACGAGAGCAGGGTCTTGAGCCGTTCGAAGGCTTTCTGGGCCTCGGCGGTCTAGGCGAAGCGCTCCGTCTTTCGTAGCAGTCGGTAGAAAGGCATTGCTTTCTCCCCGAGCCTCGAGATGAAGCGACTGAGGGCCGTCAAGCACCCAGTTAACCTCTGGGCGCTCTTGACGTTGTTGATGGGTCCGAGGTTGAGGATGGTAGAAATTTTCTCGAGATTTGCTTCGATCCCTGGCTCGGAAATGACGGAGCCAAGCAGTTTGCCCGAGGGTACCCCGAAAACGCATTAATCGGGGTTTAGCTTGTTTCGATAGCGTCGGAGGCTCGCGAACGTCTTCTCCAGATCTCGGACGAGGTCGGAGGCCCATCGAGTCTTGATGACGATGTCGTCGATGTAGACCTTCAGATTTCGACCCAGCTGGTCGTTAAAACACTTCTGCATGCAGTGCAGGTACGTGGTGCCGGCATTCTTGAGCCTGAATGGCATCGTAATGTAGCAGAAGGATCCGAAAGGTGTGATGAAGGATGTGGCCGACTAGTCGGACTCGCGCATGGAAATCTGATGATATCCGGAGTACGCGTCGAGGAAGCTGAGGGTTTCGCACCCGACTGTGGAGTCCACCATTTGATCGATGCGCGGGAGAGGGATGGAGTCGTTCGGGCAGGCCTTGTTGAGACTCGTGTAGTCAACGCACATCCTCCATTGTCGGGTCTTCTTTTTAACAATTACAGGGTTGGCCAGCCACTCGGGGTGATAGACCTCTTGAATAAACTTAGTGTCTAGAAGCTTCGTCAATTCTTCCCCGATGGCTCGGCGCTTCTCGTCGTCGAAATGCCAGAGTATTTGCTTGACGGGCCGAGAGCCCGCAATGATATCGAGTGAGTGCTCGGCGACTTCTTTCGGGATGCCGGGCATGTCCGAGGGTGCCTAGGCGAAAACGTTCCGATTCCGGATCAGGAAGTCGATGAGCAGGCTTTTCTATTCGCGGGAGAGCGCTATTCCAACCCGAGCCTTCTTGGAGTGGTCGGTGGTGTCAAGCCCCACCTCCTTGGAGTCGTCGATGGGCTTGAAGGAGGTCGAAGACGAGGCCTTGGGGTCGAGCGTCGGGGCCAACCCCTTGGTCTTGCGGATCTCGTCCAGTTTGGCCGAGCCAGAACGAGCGAGGGCGTGCTGGAAGCGCGACGAGACAGTGATGACGCCCTTTGACCCGAGCATCTTCAGCTTGAGGTAGACGTAGTTGGGGACGGTCATGAATTTCGCGTAGCATGGCCGGCCCAGGATGGCGTGGTAGGCGCCGGTGAAGTCGACTACCTCGAATGTGAGCGACTCGGTTCGAAAATTGCTCTGGTCACTGAATGTGACTGGGAGCGTAATCTGCTCGAGGGGCGTTGCGTAGTCCCTGAGGACAACCTCGTAAAACAGAGCGTGACTCGGGCGGAGGTCAGCCTCCGTCAGCTTCATTGCCCTGAAGGCGTCGGCATAGAAGATGTTGAAGGCGCTCCCTCTATCCATGAAGACCTTTGTCAGTCGTACGGAGTCGACGATGGGGTCGAACACCACCGAAAGGCGCTCGGGTTGCGAAACATGGTCGGGGTGGTCGACCCGGTCAAAGGTGATCAGGGCCTCGGACCACTTGAGATAGCGAAGGACCGCAGGGTCGGTTACGTTGACCTCCCGCCAAGTCCTCTTCTGCTGGCGGCGAGACTCGTTATAGGCAGTAGGGCCGCCGAAGATCATGAGGCAGTCCTCCGGTTCGGAGAAGGCTGCGCCGGCATCGTCTTCGGCCCCTTTGGCTCGGGGGTCGGCCTTAGGAGCCGAGGAGTAGAGTTGGAACCCGCCTTGGAAGAACCTCCTTGCCAAGTGGCAATTTCGAAAGGTGTGCTTGACAGGCACGGCGTGGTTGGGACAGGGTCGGTCAAGCATCTTCTCGAAGTGGCCATCGTGATTTGCCAGCTTCTTGGCTGGGGGTCAGGCCGACCGGTCGGCGGCAGCCACAAAGTCACCATCGTGGTGTCGGCCCCTCCCCTTTTTGCGGCTCGAACTGCCGCCGCCTCGCTCATTGCGGCGGTCGGCATGTCGGTCGAAGGATGGATCGTTCCGATGGTCGGTCGTGGACCACTCCTTGTCTTTTGCCTGGCTTCGATCGATTTTAGCCTGCACGGCCTTCTCCCCGGTGGCGAAGGTCGTGGCGACGTCGAGAACGTCTCGGGCCGTCCGAGGGTTTCTGCGACCCAACTTGTAGACGAGCTCCTTGGACGTCGTGTCACAGGTGAAGGCATTGATGACGTCGGCATCGCTGACGTCGGGCAGCTCGTTGCGCTTTCGCGAGAAGTGCTGGATGTAGTCTCGGAGCAACTCGCTAGGCTTCTACTTGCAGTTTTTAAGATCTAGGAATTACCTAGGTACGCGTAGGTTCCCTGGAAGTTACCGACGAAGATGCAGCGCAGGTCGCCCCAGTCCTGTATGCAGCCCTCGAGGAGGTTCCAACCATCCCCTGGCCGAGTCAGTGAGGAAGAGAGGCAGGTACTAGATGGAGAACAAGTCGTCCGCTTCTCTGGCTCGACAGGCGAGACAGTAGTCCTCAAGCCAATGGACGGGGTTCGTTTCCCCGTTGTATCGGCTGATGGTAGTCGAGGCGCAGAATCTTTGCTGGAACTTCGCGCGCCGGATGAGCGATTTGAACGCTCTAGGCCCGACCCCATCAGGGCTTGGGCTCCTGGAGTCGAAGGAGCGGCGTCCGTAGTAGCGGTCAAAGGAGCGCCTCCGTCGAGACTCGGTGCGAAGCTCGCTTCTGGCCTGTCGTCGGGCGTCGATGGTGCCGCGGGCGTCGCGGTTGGGGCCGAGCCATGGCTGGAAAGAGCATGTGTGGTGCCGAGGGTTTCGCTCCTCGACTCGACTGTCGCGCGCTGAGCTTCGTCGATCGTGGGATCGGCGGTTGCTTCGTGTCTCCAACTGCTGGGGCTGGAGAGATGCTTCTGGTTGCTGAAGCGCGCTGCCGAGGTAAAAGCGCACGCGGTCGTACACTTCGCTCAGCGCTGGATCCTCAGGTGCGGCAGTCTCGTTGAGGACGCACGCTACTGCCGCGAGATTCTCAAGTAGAGTGTCGACGGTTGGTGGCCCTCCAGCCACGATCCGCTGGTAAGTGGACCGCCCTCGGGCCCTAGCGACGTCGCTGGGTCCGGCTATAGCCTTACCGCGAGGCTCGGGACAGCCGGTTCGTCCCGAGCACGGCCAGGCCTGATCAACGGCTTCCACCGCGGGGCGCGGAGACGGGTTGGTACCCGACATGTTGCCGGGAGTCGCTGGCTCTCCACCCTTAGGGGCGTGGAGAGTGAAGCACTCTCTCGACGGGTCGTGTCCCAAAACAGCGTGGCTCCGCCGGCGTCGCGTGGCGCGCTTCCTGCGCGGAGTCTAAAGGCGAAGCTTGCCGCCTTCGTTGGCAATGAAGTTCAGGCTCCCGAAGTGGAATGCCTATCCAAAGGCGAAGGTGGGGACGCGTCATGACCGGCCATCTTCAGTGATGCCGACCATGAAATCCCCGAAGCGAAGGTGAGAACCCGAAGTGTTTCCCACAACGGCGAAGAAGGAAGCCATCGAAAAGGCGAAGCGAGCGCACACCAAGAAATGCCGCCCCTTTCTGGCGCGCCAACTGTGGGCGTTCTGACCATCGGCACAGCACGAAATACGATCGAAAGGGTGGTGTGCCTTCGTATTCGATGTGGCCTAGTCTACGGAAGACTCAATGGGGGTTTTTTACCTGGTTCGGGCCACCTCGAACAGTGTAATACTCTACGTCCAGGAAGTGATTTATGTCGGTGGGTGAGTACAAAGGGTCGGACTCTCTTTTCGGAGGAGGGTCCGGTATCTAAATCGTTGGGTGCTCGATGCACGTGTTCATGGGGGTGCTCGCGCGCGTAAACGGTTGCACGCGAGAGTTCAAGGTTTCGACCCCTTCTATCGCTCTCCGGACCCTCCTTTGTATAAGGCGGCCCGGGGTTACAAAATGGTGGTCCCTACGCGGTTTTTCTGTTTTTCTGACAGGTGGGTCCTCCATTGACGTCGTCATCGTTCGTCACACCCGTGCGGGGGCGTGGCCCGTCGCGTCGCACGTTGCGCCGGGTACTGTAGTGTCAGTTCGAAACTGTAGCGTCAGCTACAGTGTCGTCGGGTCTTGTCTGTAGACTTTCGCGGCCCATCCGGTACTGTAGCGTCAACCACAGTGTCGTCGCGGTGTGCTTGGCCCATCCCGTCAGAACGGTTGGTTAGTCCCTAGAGTAAATGCGACATAACTGCCGCACTTACTCCAGGGGTTGGCCATCGGGGGTCCACCATCGGAGGTCGGCCTCGTCGTACATCGTGGCGTCGGATGCGGCTAAGACTTGGCTTTCGTAGATCGTTGTTTTGGGGGTCAGACCGCGTGTTCGTGCATCGTCGTCCGACCCCAAAACTCTGAGGGGTTTTGGCCCACGTATATGAGTACGGGTGGGCAAGTATCTGGGGTACATGATCCCGACACATCTAATACGATAAGACACAAAAACATAGGCACATCTCGGTCAATCGATGCATGCACTCACATAGATTTATTATAACATCTCCACGCACCAAATACAAATAATAAAAAAAAATTGCATTATCATTGCTGATCTCACTCAATTATCATCACATGCGGTTAATGTTTCCAACATCTACCGGGTCATCAAGATGGGAGAGGGCTTTTGCAAAAGAAGGTACCCTCTCTATTCTAAAATATAAGCATTTCTAGATTTAGTCAAAGTCAAACTTTTTTCACTTTGACTATCAATAATATATAATTAATAATATTTTAAATATAAAATATATATTTTTTTAATTTATCATGCAATAATTTTCATAAAAAATATATTTTTATATTACAAATGATGTAATTTTTTAGATACTATTAGTAAAAGTTACGAATATTTAGTTTATCAAAATCTAAAAATATTTATATTTTAAAACGGAGAGAGTACACAGTCGTATCATGTCCTTATCAAATCATGGACTTTGTTACTTTGCTCTTAACCTTTGTTATGTCGGAGTCCGTCGCTGACCCCGCACCACCAGGTTTCACATCTGATGTGGCAAACTGATGGATGACATGGTCTTGCATGAACTTTCAAAGAAGCTACCCTTTCTTTAATTAGTTTATGTCTACCAACTAATCCGACGTGGTCTCCTATGTGTGTGGGCGTACACTCTGAGCTCAGCTGTTCGACCGACAAAAATATTGAAGATGTTTGCCTTCTTCCAGATCTTGACCAACAGAAGTCCTGCCAGAGCCCTTTGGTATATTCTACCTCCATTCCAAAATTGTCAGGAACCGTCTAAATTAAGTTTCAATTAGTCAAATTAGAAGTCACATGTAAGTCAAAATTCGACTAACGAGAAATCAATCTCGGTAGTCCTCTGATTGTATACATCGCTAAGGATACACATACATTAAAATCAATTGGAGAAATTATTATAATTCATGAGTAAGGAAGATATAACAAACTTATGTGAACGAGAGTAGCAGGGTCATGGCTTTCAACTCCCAAATTTTCTAAAACCATAGTTTAACAAAAGCCAATTTAGTTTAGGTTCTAACGAGGATTGACGACAATGCAAGTAGCGAAAATTTTATTTTCAAAACAAACAAAAAAAAATGGTTGTGCCCAGCCCACGAACACCACCATCAAACTAGACAGGGACAATCAATAACAGTACCTGCAAAACTCCATTTTATAATTTTCCGAAATTCTAAGGCAGCGTTCTATTTTTTCATGAAATCCTAACTTTCTCGGTTCAGATGAATTTGAAATTTTTCGGGGTTGAAGAACTTTTCATGAGAAACAACTTTACTTTTGGAGCATCTTAAAATTCGAAGTGGATTTAATTATATAAAATTCAGAAGTCAGCTGGTTGTTTAGAGGTAAAAAAAAATAATTTGGGGACTTGAAATCTTTAGATTTAAATTTTTCAAAGAAACTATTTTTAATACCTGCTAATCCTCGTTATCACTTTCAAATAATAATTTGTTTTACCTCTTTCTTTTGAAAGTTTGACCATCCACTTTAAATTCCAATTCAGTCCAAAATTTAAATTTTTAACTTGAATTGTTTTATTTCTTTTTTTGGAGCTCGACTTTCATTGCTTTTGGATTTGATTCATGAAATTTGTTTTCTTTGAGTCCAAGGAAAATACGGGGTGTTATAAAAATATAAGCATTTTTAGGTTTGGATAGAGTCAAAGTCTTCTAACTTATACTAATAATATCTTCAAATTATATAATATATAATACAAAAATATTTTTTTTGAAAACTTATTTCAAGATGAATAAGAAAAATAAAATTTTTATATGATAAAAGATCATTAATTTTTCATTATTAATAGTTAAAATGATAAAAGTTCACTAATTAAATTATAAAATAATTATTATGAATTAATTACTAGAAATTAGAAATAATTCAATTATAAAATAATTATTAGTGATATGGTCTAAAACAATTTTATCCTATTCTGAAATCATGTAGGTGACAAGCATGCAAAGGTTCACTAATTAAATTTACATACAAAATTTATTATGAATTAAACATGCAAATGCAATTATCAGCCAATAATTATTACTTAAATAATTAAATATTGATGTTTAATAGGTTCAATAAAACGTTAATGATTTCCGGAGTCTAACAAAGTTAGTTTCATATTTTTCTGAGCTAGTATTGACTTTTTGTGATTTTTGCAATGCTTATTGAATTGTTGTGCAATTAGAAATTAATTTCCCAAAATATTACAAAACCAGCCCACACTGGGGCCACGTGGCAGCCTGCTGGGGGTAGGCCAAACGAGTGGCCACAGACCTGGCCACACCGGATCCTGCTGTAGCCACAGCAGATCCAGCGAGCTCCAACGAGACATCATGGCGCCGGCCATGGCTGGCTCGCTGGCGCCATCGACAAGCTCGCTGGAGGTGCCCTCCCGGAGGTAGCGCTTCCTAGGGAAAGATCCAAAACAATCCCCTCGGCCAAGGGAGGATAGGGGAGGGGTCACCGAGGGAAGCTCCTCACCGGACAGCGGTCAACGGCGGCGAGCGGCACGGGGACGACTTCGGCGGCGGCTAGAGGGAGCTATGGTCGACGAAACTCGAAGCCGTTTCTTCGCGCAGGTTCAACAAAACGACGAGAAGAACGGCACGAGGTTTGGCAATGCCGGAGAAGGCCAGAAGGAGCGAGTGAGATCTGTCCCAATGGATGCTCCATGACCTGAGGAAGCTAGTATCGATCAGAATTGAAGAACAAACCTGGGAATGCGATGGATTTTGAGGACGACAACCGGCTGCACCGAAAGCTCGAGTTTGGGGAAACTTTAAAATCCGGCGAACTTGGTGCAGGGAATGAGAGGAGGAGCGGGGATGGGGTGACGCACGTTCCTACGGAGGCAGGAGGGTCGTGGGGTGCCCGGCGGCGGTGTTCCCTGGAGGTCTGCTGCTCGTCCGCGTTCTGATGAGAGAGAAAAGAGAGCGCGAGAGAGGCCGGGTGGGAGAGGGAGTAGAAGGAGGATCACGCGGCGGCTTTGGCGACGTGGCCTCTTGCATGCGCGCCCGCGAGAGGAGCTGCGGTGGCAGCGGCGCCGGGTCGGCCAATCTCTGCACGCCGCGAGTTGGCTGTGGTGTCTGAAGGAGGGTGGGAGGAAGGAGATGATTGTTTCGTTTGGGGGTGGGGGGGGGGGGGGGCTGCAGCTGGGGCCCGCTGGGATTTTCCATTTTATAATTTTCCGAAATTATGCGGCAGCGTTCTTTTTTTCTTAAAATCCTAACTTTCTCAGCTCGGATGAATTTGAAATTTTTCAGGGTTGAAGAACTTTTCATGAGGAACAACTTTACTTTTGGGAGCATCTTAAAATTCGAAGTGGATTTAATTATATAAAATTCTGAAGTCAGCTGGTTGTTTAGAGGAAAAAAAAATTTGGGGACTTGAAATCATTAGATTTAAATTTTTCAAAGAAACTATTTTAATACCTGCTAATCCTCGTTATCACTTTCAAATAATAATTTGTTTTACATCTTTCTTTTGAAAGTTTGACCTTCCACTTTAAATTCCAATTCAGTCCAAAATTTAAATTTTTAACTTGAATTGTTTTATTTCTTTTTTTTTGAGCTCGACTTTCATTGCTTTTGGATTTGATTCATGAAATTTGTTTTCTTTGAGTCCAAGGAAAATACGGGGTGTTACAAAAATATAAGCATTTTTAGGTTTGGATAAAATCAAAGTCTTCTAACTTATACTAATAATATCTTCAAATTATATAATTTCTAATATAAAAATATATTTTTATGAAAACTTA
>BCLH01000073.1:4184-42806 GCA_001602315.1 Zoysia pacifica
GGGGGGGGGGTGGTGGGGAGAGATCTGCGGCGGCATTGGTGGATGGGAGGTGCTCGCGGCTCAGCGCAAGGGCGATATGGGGCAACTGGCTTTTTTCTGCCTGTCTCCTAGTAAGCTTTGCTGGGTCGTTCAATTGTCGCACAACATATTTGTTTTTCATTTTGGTATTAACTTGTGTGAAATTAAATGATGAGCCCTTACGAAAGTTGTAGACTTGTAGGGATGTTTTTATCTTTTGAATAGCGCTGGTGCAGCTCATTTCTGATAAAGATTTAGGAGAAACCATGGTAACACAAAGTTTTTTTTACCCATGATCGTTGCATAAGTATTTACAATCTGAGAGTAGGACTGATAGGTGGCATTTTTTACAACAAAATACGAGGAGATTCAGCAACAACTTTCACTTATCTGTGAAAGGGCACTTCTCTTATTGATATACATGTTTGATAGCCCCCTTTCAAAAGTATTGCAAATGAATATTATATCATCAGAAAATATAGTATGTTAACTAGAAAGATAGCGCGGCTTTACCGCGCCTGATTATTATCCCCTCATACATTATAGAAAATACAATTGGATAACATCCCCTATGCGTTGTATTAGAGAAAATAATATGCAAAGAGATATAGAACTTTTACAGTGGTGATATCATTTATCTCACTGTCTACTTTGTCATCTTTTACTTAAAAAAAATTACAACTAATGTGCATTAGTTTTGATTTCCCAAGAATAGTGAACTGGCACTGAACCAAAATTAAAATATAACTCCAAGAGAAAATCAGAACTTTTGATGGTCAAAGAATGCTAATGAATTTAATAATTTAGATGAGCACTAATACAAAGATTGATCTTATCAAACCATAAGCTTTACTTGTATATGCTCTTGGTTTGACTCATGTTATGGAAGGAGCTTTTATCTGACGAATATATGATAACAAAGAAAAATAACAACAGTCAACCAGGTCATATTAGATGAGTTGTAAGTTCATTCTGAAAAATAAGACACAATTTTCTCATTTTCAAATAAACAATATAAGAAACATATGCAGTTACAGAGGGAGGAATATCAGATCCCACTCCCCCCTGTTCTCTGATTCGACCCAACAACTAAATGATCTTAGCTTGACTGTTCCGAACAGGACCTAATATATATATATATATATATATATATATATATATATATATATATATATATATATATATATAGGCATATCACAAGATTTTCAACTATTATCTCAGCTTTTATATTCAAATAATTTATTATATAAATCGTAGAGTTTTACACTGAATCATAATATGTTACTTTAAAAATCGATTAAGCCAATGATACTGTGAGGAGATGAACCTAGCTTTTCCTCCACTTATTGCGTAAATCTAACCCTCGTTTCCTGATTTCAAGCAGAATAGTTAGCTTCCGTGCATCAGCTCTTCTGTGCTTACCTCAGATCACATAAAATTAAAAGGAGATTCAGTTTTAGGGAAGAGCAAGTATCCCAATCACCTGTCATGCATCTATTTTGTCATTGTATTTTGTCATCTGAAATACATAACATCGCTATCAATCTTAGATATATGGTGTGGACGTCGAGAGACTTTGAATGTATCTATATTTTAAATAATAAGCTGATTTATATGAATTTGAGCAATATTAATTTCGAGTTTCTGTTACATTCACATATTATCAAACAGTTAAGGTGCATGAGGGTATATCTAAGAAGGTACCTTATTTTTTGCAATCTGAATATTTGATCAATGAAGCTTTTTTCCTTGCCGCCATTGTGCTTGCCCTGCATTATGTTACCTAGCGCAATGTTGTTATGTTGTGGACATTGAGGCTATTACAGAACAGTGTAGGTACAGTGGGGAGTAAGCAGTAGCAGGGAGAAAAATTGCATGGCCCCTCGCCATCGCTATTGTATGTACTGCAGGGCACTGCCAAGATCTTTGCTTATCTGTTGTTGATTCCATAGTGGTCCATAAGGCTCCCCTTGCACATTTCAAATGCAGTCATGACTAATGACTCATGAGATATCCTAAAATTTACTCGCAAAAAAAGATATCCTAAAATTATTATTTTCAAAATGCATTGCTGTCCACCATAAAAATAAAATAGTAACGACGCAGGCATGACAACACAAATAGAAAGCAAAAGGGTCCTTTCTGAATTTATGTTATCTCTCAAACCTATTGTTTGGTAAATGGAGCTCCCTCAAGTTCTTTTCTCAGCTCTTTGTTGTTTCTCGAGCCTGAAACTTTACATAGACACAGAAGGAAGACAATTAATAAGGCAAGTGTGAGATAATTCCTATCTGCTCCAAACAAACCACATGCTAAAGCAGATTTCACTAATTAATCTACGAGTGCGTTCGGGCAATAAAAATTTGAACAGAAATTCTGATGCTTATGCATAATCTTTTATGTTGATATAGACAGATGGTAAGCTTTTGAAATTACCATGTAGACATATTATTTGTGCTGTAGCTCAGAGAAGGAAGAAATTCATATGCAGCGTGTGCTTACTGCTGGAACTTAGAATTATACCATGAAAAAAAAACCACATCACAAGGTGCAGAGCCCTGTACCACGGTATAAACGAAAGAGGACATCTAGTATTCCAGATATTACATAGATGACAGCAAAGAGAAAAAGGACAATATCTGCAAATCAGAAAGTATGATAAAAGTGTTGAAGACGATGAACTCCTGTAGGTGGGGAAGGCGACAGCGGCTTCTGCAGAGGAGGTACGGGCCGGAGTAAGATTTTTCTAGATCCTCTGATATCATCACCATAAATGACATATTATAAAAAATCAGTAATAGAAATATAAATGCTATTTAAAGTGGCTAAACTGAGATATATTACCCACCAAGGATTGTTTCTATTATTTGCAAATCACATGTTTGATATACTTAATGTATAAAATTTCATTAATAGTTTCAGTATCAAGATTTAGCAATTGAAATTTTTAGAAGAATAAGAGTTGTATCCATTCGATCTTACATCTAAGAAATAATGAAGGGATAAAAATACAACAAAATAGCATTGATTTATCCATAGATGTAATTTTGAACTGTAGTATTGCTCGATCTGAATGATGTTTGTGCTTGGTATTTTGTCAAACAGGTTGGGTGTGTGTCCAAAGACCTACTAGAGGAAGAAACGATGATGATAGCAAGAAGAATAGACGATGCTCTTGTTAACTTTTTTCACATTAGAAGATGAACTATGGATTAAGAAATATCTTCAGTCATTACTGCTAACAATTAAAAGAAAATGGATATTGTCCTTACCTTGGTGGGTATGAAAGCAAATAATGAAGTCCCCCAATCGTTACAGTAGAGAAAGTCCAGGACGCAGGCCCCCTCTTCCATGCAGGTATCGAGGAGAAGCTGGAGTGTGACAAGGAAGAGTCGCGTCTCACCCTTGGGGCGGATGGCACTGACGATATTGACAGTGTGGAGAAGGCGCAGGACCTTGATGTGGGTGTGGAAGGGCCGTGGGCAGAGGAGAACGCTGGCACCTCGATGGTGAGGCGGCCACCTATAGCGATGGAGGAGGAGGGGGAAGGGGACCAGTGGTCGAAGAGCAGGTCGGCAAAGTAACAGGAGCAGAGGAGGGAGGTAGAGGAGATGTGCAATCACCGTCAGAACCAGCGTCGTCAGGGCAGGAAGGGTCGAGGAGGCGACAGAGGAAGATGTTGGCATTGGAGAGGAGAGCGAGCTGGCAGAGAGAGTGGGTCGAGAGAATTTGCGAGAAAACCCGACCCGAACTGTATCGGATGGCACAAATTGCAAGTATGGTGAATCGAACGGTCAAAGATTAGCGAGTGACGTGGGCTAACAGGTGCGCGATAAACCGCACCACTTTAGATTGTAAGAGATTTGGAGAAAAGAGAGGCAATATAGTACTGTTTATATACATGGAAAAAAGAAATGTGTTACCTCAATAGACATTATTGGGCACATAAACTGTCATGAAACTAAAGTGATGAGGTAATGCATTTGAACTAAGGTGATAAGGTAATCTGCATTTGTATGAGGTCAACGGGAAGATTGGAATCTATTTCAATGAACATATTCCCTACTAACAGAGTTACCATATGAGAAATTATAGCTTCTGGTCAATTGAGATGGATGTATGATACATGAAAGCATATAAAATAGTTGTTAGTCTTTAATTATATACCTATGAAATTGAATTGTATATAATCCATAAATGATATACAGTTGCATACAACGACAAAATCAGTAAATAAAAAGATCTTTTTCATTCAAGAGTTGCCAAACATGTGAAATATTATACTATTGAACCTTTAGAGATTTGATCACTTTTATTTGAAACTATTTTTAACAGGGAGGTTGAGCTATTTATTTTTCTAGTATTGCTTTCCAAATCTGCAGAGCACTGATACAAAAACCTGTAGCAGGCACCACACCTCTTCGATCAGCCGCAAGACCTCCTCGAGCAATTGAATGACAAAACCTGAGTCTCAGTAATCCAACCTGCACGAAAAAAAAATAAACACCTGAAGTATGTATAAATCTAAGCTCCCAAACAAATCTGGTTGCAAGATTTCGAAAGAGTATTATGCTTTGTGAAGTGGGAAAACCTGGTGCTTGAATAGTCTATTGCTTTGCAATAGTATCGTGGACCATAAAAAACTTCTTTCAATAATGCAAGTTAGTGTAGAGGCATGGAACAATAAGAAAATAATTTAATACAGAAACTGATAAAAGGTTATTTTAATGTTCATCGACAGTAAAGTGTGAAAATATTTGCACATCTATAGCGATCATTGTGAGTTAAAGATCGCTTCTTTGATGTTCTATTTCAGAGAAGATGCTGTATTTAATTTTCGTTATGCAGATCTGTAGCATAACCTTTGCATATAGTGAAAAAAAAAGGCACTGCTACAAAATCTATTTCTCCTAACACCCCCATTAGATAGCACAGACGGTTTTAAATTACCAACCGTTTGTATCGAGTGAAATCTGGACCCATAATTAAGAGCCGCCTACGAAAACTACTTTAATGCAGGTGATTAGCTAGGTGAACCGCGTGCACAAATTGTTTTATTTGTGCTGGCAGTGTACAAAGTGAACCGCCTGTCACATGCTGCTCTCCCGGCAACTACTTCCACGTCATCGATCCATGGTTGACCCGCGCTGCCAATCGCATGCTGCGCGAAACCCACCAAACGTCCTTTTGCCCCCATCGCATGCCTTTTTCCTGCCGGCCGTATGCCTCCCTCTTTTTCTCCTCTTCGTGGCTCCCTCACCCTCTCTCCGCATGCTGCCCTCACTCCTGTCTCTCGCATCCGCATGGCTCCCTCTCCCTCTCTCTCTCCCATACGCATGCTTCTCTCTCCCTCTCTCTCCCATCTGCATGCCTCCTCCCCATCCACGCGCGCACGCATGCCTCCCTCCCTCCTCTCTCTCTCTCCCCCAACCATCCGCATGGCTCTCTCTTGCGCGGTCTCTGCAGGCGAGGACAGGCCGGGATGCCGAAGCCTCCCTCAGATCTGAAGGTGTTGTTGGCATTTTTTATTTCTTTTTCGTAGATCCGGTGAAATGGATGTGATTTCGACTGTTCTTTTTTTTAGAAAATTGGTTTTCTTTTTACCTCGAAACAACCTGACTTTAAAAATTTACCACCAAACTTTTTTTTACGCTTTAATATCAGCGAACTTCTCTTCATTTAGAAATTTACCATTTTGTTTCTTTCCGTCCAGTTAACCACATTACACTCGAAATCAAAGGATATTGCTGCCCTCTCGGTGTATTTAGTTCCTTCTTCCTTCTGACACCCCTCTCTGTCTTCCCTGCAGCTGCTGGTCGGTCGGCACCCTCCCACAGTCCCACCCTCTACTCCTCTCATTTCGACAGTGCTGCTCCTACCAGCATCACCCCTCCCCTGCTCCACTCATAACAGAGGCAGCACGCCCTGCAAATCCAGGCAACAACGGTGCCTAGATCCAGGGATCTCTTCAAGTCCAGTGCGTTGTGCCGGCCACTTTGGGTGTACTCCACTACGGTAAGATACACAAATACTCTTTCTCTGTATAGTTTGATGAATTCTTTATTTTTAGTGTCTAATCTTAGTTCCTCATTTTATTCTCTATCAGTAAGAACCCTCTTCATTGACTACTCGTTGGAATAGATGTTGCTGCACCTATAAAAGAGTAAGAATCGTATCTCTTCCTTTTTCTCTTTATTTCCTTCAATATTCTACAAAGGCTGGTCAGATTTGGGAGTGGTTCTGGAAAGAATATGATGGCACATTGTAATTTGTAACCCTAGTATTTTACAGGGTGGATTCACGCACAATGTGTGCAATAGTGGTTTCAGTTTGTGCATACCAAAGTATGATTGATGTTAGACAAGAGTACACAAAAGGTTCTAGTTGTAGTTTGAAAGTTGACTGGAATGAGTACTTTATGATTGAACTAGTGAATGATATGAGAGAGAAATACAAGTGGGCATCAAATCAGCAAGTTGAATTTTGGTTTGTGAGAGAAGACTTTGACTATGTTCAGTTGTGTACTGATGCTCAGTTGCTTTTCCTTTTGCAAAACTATAAGAAACTTCAGACTGACATAATTGTAATTGAAGAGCGACATAGTAATGACACTGAAGCAGATACAACTGATACTATCAAAGTGAACTTTGAATGTTTAACAGTAGCTTCGAATATGTCAACCCTAGATCTTTCGGATGATCCTATTTATGGTCTAACTGTAGCAAGTCCACCTAGAGTAGAAGAGGAAAAGGAGCATGAAATGATAGTAGGTGCTGACCCCAATGGAGATGAACCTATTAGAGCTGAGGAGGAATGGAGGTATTTTAAGAAAGGTAAGAAAGGCCATGATAATATTGAAGAACAAGTGTATGAAGTGGCAGAGCAAGTGGAAGAAACTGCAAATTTTCTACCTGAAAATTTCCAAGATCAAGATTCTGAATGCGTGCCAGATGATGAGGCTGTACAGTGGACAGCTAGCTGCAGCAACTGCAATAGATGGGCATAATTGGATGTACCCAGTAGCATATGATATATTTGACAAGGAAAGCAATGAGAATTGGGAATGGTTTATGAATCAAGAAAGAACACCTCCTCGCAAGATGAGGCTGCTAAAGCAATTACTAGAGTGATAAAGCTGCATATGTTGCTGCTGCCCTATTATGTATCGTTTAGTTTGAAACTATGTACTGTAATTTACTTTGAAACATGATGCACTAAATCAGTTGCTTTGACTATGTACTGGCTTATTTGAACCTGGTGATAAAATAAAGAGATTTTGAACTCTGAAATTATCAAGCATTACACATCACTGAACTCTGAGATTGTCAAACATTATAGATTACACACACATACATTTCATTGTATGAACTTGCTTGCTAGCTGCAAGAACAACAACACAACAACTGTTGTAACTTGCATGTTAAGCTTGTCTAGAACGATGGTCAATTTGTTCAGCACAACACACGGTTCCCTATCTTCCTCAACAGTGGTGCTTTTGTTTCCATTTCTAGCTTCAGTGGAAGGGGCAGCAACATCAACATCACAGTCCTCTATGAATTTCATATATGCCTCTTACCACATGAAAAATTTGCAAACACCATTCTTCTGCACAAAAAAATTAGAAATTTTAATTGCTCATCCAAACATTGCAACTGAAATCACTTAAATTTGAAGCAAAATTTATACACATTGTAGTTTGGACACATGTAGTACATCTTTCCTTTATTCCTATCATTGTTGCATACAGCTCCTATGACCTTCAAATCGCATCGTAGACACTGAACTAAAGGAAGGAGAGCAGCGTATGCAGAAGAAGATGACGACCTTGACATCTCTGCCATGGTGACCCAAGCTCGTAGCTGAGACAATGTGGCCTGGATCTAAGCACCACAGAGCTGATAGTCGAGAAGATGAGGTTCCCACCGTCTCTGCTATGACCTGCGCAGGTTAGGGAGAAGAGGAAGCAGCTGCAGTAGCTAACTGACGCCTTGGATCTGAGCACGACCGAGCTGCTTGCTGGGGAGATGACCTGCCCAACGTCTCTGCTGTGACCTGCGCACAGGAGGACGAAGAGGCAGCAGCTGCAGCTGCTGAATCGCTGGGAGGAAGAACAAGAGAAAAAAATGGGGGAGGAAAGGCGCAACAGGGAGGAAGGACTGGGGTGTCGAAAGGTAGAAGAACCCCTAATACTCTGTGCACGAGGATAGAAATGTCCTTTGATTTCGTGTCTAACATGGCTAACTGGACGGAAGGGAACAGAGTGGTAAATTTTTAAACGGAGAGAAGTTTACTGGTATTAAAGTGTACTAAAAAAAAGTTTAGTAGTAAATTTCTAAAGTCAGTTCTTTCGAGGTCAAGAAACCAATTTTTCTTTTTTTTCTAGCCGGTGGCATGTTTGATACTGTCTACAAGGGGTTCATCGACGGCAACCTCCGCCCGGGCCCGAGCCACAACATGTCGTCGTCTTCTCCGGCATCGTCCCAGCTCGCGTCCTCTGCTCTAGGCACCCAGGTTTTTTCCATTTTTGAAAAGCGGTCAGATCTATCTCTCTCTCTCTATATATATATATATATATGCTAAGTACTGACCCTGATTCGTTTTGTGCTCTTGGTTGTTGCTTGATTTGTTTTTGTGTTCCTGTAGGCGAACAGCCTACAATCGTGAAGGTTTTGATGGGTGGCTTCATCAAGGGGAAGGGCCTGCAATTCTGGAGCTGCTTCGTCAAGGTGAAGGGCTCGTCAAGGGCGGCAAGCACTTCTGGAGCTGCTTCGTGATGGGTTGCACTCTGCCTTGATTGACGATGCCCTTCGGGTCTGATCTGGGCGCTTGTAGGCAGCAGCCAACCGGTCAGCATTTTTTTTTATTCTTGAAAAAGATTTGTGCAGGTGGGGGCCTTAATACTGCCGCGTGCACAAATAGGATTTGTGCAGGCGGGGGCTTAATATAGCAACCTGCACAAATAATATTTGTGCCAGCGGTTCATACAAATACGTGTATAAATATACTATTTTTATAGGCTCACTAATGCGAGAGGAAATAGAAACCGCTTCCCTTCAGATTCGCTTGTAAAAACATTTTTTTGTTGTAGTGATGGGGAATCTCTTGTTGAAATAATAATGAAATACAAAAATGGAAGTGATAATAAACTAACGAAAGATCATCCTCAGCTAGACTGCTTGAGATACAGAAAAAGATAGATTTGGAAGAAACCAGAGTAAAAATAAAACAACCTGGAAGACAACAAAGGATTTTTCCCCAGCGTTATGGTACTGTTGCAGCAACTTCCTGTATTGGAGGCTTGTTGCATCACGGTAGAATTCAGGGTCAATTTTCTTTATTGTATGCCTCCATGTCAACTTCCCATGGTTGAATAGAGAACAATTATTAATTTTACCATTTGATTGGAAAAACATAAATCAGACTGGAATGTTTTGTCTAAGTCTTATTGTGGGTACTCGGCAGTAACAAGCATTGTATACAATGCCAATGGAAAGATTAAACATGAAAGTAATACCAATCATTCTTTTGTCAATTAATTTACCATGCCAATATTGCTTCCTTGCAACTTAACCAACTTTAACTTATTTTTCTGAAACTTTTGCCACAAAGTATCATGCTGTCTTTAGTGTTATTATATTCCTGATAGTTTATATTCTATTAATATGACATTTTCACAACAGCAACAATTTGACCGTGGTATAGAAAGTAATGTTAAAATTGAAAACATCATTCCCCCAACAAATAGGAACAAAGATATGATCTCACCATTCCACTTACGTAGCGAAGGTTCCTTCTCCCATTTATTGTACTTTGCTTCTGCTGTCTCCTGTGTGTCAAGCATGTAAGCTTTTGATATATCAAGTCCATTCGAGTAAGCAGGTTCCATCCTCTTCTTCTCAGCAACCATCGCTTGTTGATATGCCTGTCTAGCTTTGTTCTGTGGAGAATCAACCATCAAGCAGAGGAATAGTACATTAACAAACAACCAACTTATGCTATGACCTACTTTTGCAAACCTGGATGATCCTTACTCCGTTTAACCATTTAAAACAACTCGTATACTACGAATGAAAGGACTTGTTCAAGACTGAAAGGACTTGTTCAAGACTCGTATACTACTTTTGCACGTAATTATATATTTTTGCAAACTCACTATCTATGAATGGCAAAATGAACCTCTTTGATGGCAAGGATCTAGCCGTTGCTCTTCTCCATCAGGGACAGTGTAATGTATGCCTAAACATTTAAATAATTACTCTCTCTATTCTTAAATTGATGTCGCTGTTGATTTTTCCGATCAACTTTGACCATTCATTTTATTCAAAAAATTTGCTCCAATATGTAAAATTTTAAGTTGTGATTCAAATAACTCTAATAATAAATCAAATGATATCAAAATATATGAAATTTATCAAAGTTTTTTGAATAAGACAAATAGTCAAAGTTGAATTTAGAAGTCAACAGCAACATCAATTAAAGAACGGAGTATATTTTAGCCTAATTGAAATACGCTTTTCACAATGTACAAAACGTAAGAATGCTTCTGTTAAAAGCACTCACTGACCACATAAAATAACTTTAACATGATTCTTGAAACCCGCAAATTGATCTTGCTTTTTCTTGCGTCCAGCGTGGAGGATTTTGTTAACTTTGGTACTCTAATATTCTTCTCTGTGTTGTGAAACAAAATATGCTCAAATGATAGGCATATTCAGTCTGTAAACATTGGATTTTGTTAACAGTGAAAGCAGTTATTAGTGAATTCAATACGCTAGTTTCATACAACATAATATTTTTCAGAAAGACCTAAGGTGAACAGCAATTTTATTTCATGACACTCTTGGATTGTGTACAGTTTCGTAGGTTACATAACCTAGTAAGCCCTCTTTTGAAATACGAGAATTTTTCTCGTTTTTTGCATTTTTTCTAAACTGATTTCTTTAAAATTGTTATAAGATTCGCGTGAAATTCCTGTGTCCAAAGAGGCCTAAATGTTTGCAACACGCCAAAATCTGAAGAAATAAAAGGCCACGCTTCGTCTGTTAGATTTGCGCCGACAGCTGGGGCCCGCGACCCACTCGACCGTCTGCATCCTTGCCGGCTCGCGGCTCGCGGCTCGCCCTCCGCCGCCTCCGTCTCCTGCCCCGCGTGACCCACTCCCACCCCCTGCCGTCGATCTGGACTGCATTCCCTCTGTCGCCGTCGGTAAATCCAGCCACGGCTGCCGCGTTCTAGCCTCGCCGGAGCATAAAGGATGCTGATGAATAGCAAAGAAGGCGAGATGTGGTACTGTGCACCTCCCCCACAACGCGAACCGCGCCCACGCCGCCCACTACCTGCTGCTACCTCCTCAGCATCTGCAGCGGCGGTCCTTGAGGGCAGCGCGGGAGCACGAGCGGCGGCGGCCTTTGGGCAGCGCGAGGAGCACGAGCGGCGGCGGTGGCCGTGCGCGGCGTGAGCGGCGCCCTCCTCTCTCAGTGGCAGCGAGCGGCGGTGGCCCTGGGCGGCTCGAGGAGCAGCCAGACGGCCGGCGCTGCGCTACAGTACACATTTTGCCCCGTTTGTTCTACGCTTCGAACTGACATCTGACTGGTACTAAGTTTACTTGCGAGTTTTAATGTAGTAGGTGTATCTGCTTTATACGATGTCCTTCATATTTGCCAGGATGCTGATTTGATTATGCTTGCTCTGGCAACCCGTGAAATGCACTTCTCCATTTTAAGAGGTAAACCACCTGATAATTCTTTTTTGAGAGATGTGATTTCATATCTAACTATCCATGAATTGGAACATCAATTTTTTATGTAAAAAATTAGGACTATTCATAACTACAGAATTCAACTGATATTACAGGTGATCTCTATGCCAGAGGAACATGAAAATGTTTTCTGTGTGGTCAGGTTAGGCATTTAGCTACCACCACCCTGCTTGAGATCTGCATGGGTTGCGCCCTGGACCATGTCCCTTGAGAGGTGAGTCCGAAATGGCACAAGAATTATGTTGCCCTTATCTGATCAGAGATCATTGCTTCTTTAACACTTAACTTTTGGGATGTTGACTTTAATAACAGCTAGAAATTTCACCTTCTGGATTATGGATTGTAGGGCTCAGGACGTGGGGTATCTCATGCCTACAAGTTGCAGAAGCAATCACTGCATATTCTTTTGTCCAGTCAGGATTGCATTCTCCATGCACAGGTTGTCCTCCCCTCAATCTTGTGTTACTAATTCTGTTGAGAAATGCTATCAACTCATCTTACAGCTTCGAGGTGATTGTAGACTGTCTCTTATCGGTCTTCTCTGCCATTCATTTCAGTAGGTCCTTTGTGCAAGCACTTGTTGACCAGACTAGGGAGCTCGGGATACAGGTTACAGACTTTTGCTGCTTGTCATGGAATTTTCTTGCTCTATCCTTGCATTGTACTACCTCTGGGGATATGTGTCGCTCCCTTAATTAATAATCACAACTTGCTCGAAGGTTACTAAGGTTGACAGACTACTTGCAGCGAAGGCCTTTACTATGTGGCATTGCTTGATGGGGGGCATGTTGAGGAGGCGAAAGAGTTGGGCGAAGGTAAAACTATTTCGTCAGTGCACTTTGGTCTATGCCTATGTTTGATTTAGTTTGGAGCTCATATTATAGGAAATCAAAATAGCTAGCTCGATATTCAATGGATGCAAAAATGCCTTACATGTACTGCTTTGGCGAAATCACAAGAAACATGGTTTGTTCTCATGAAAGCAACCAGAAAACTAAAGTTGACATCACCCGCCGCAGCAGGTTGAGTTCCATGGACTGGCGAAGCTTAGGCCCATTTTAATTTAGCAACACATCGTGTTAAGTTCAACTTATTGTTTTGTCAGATGCGCTTAGAGAGGGGTGCCTGGAATGGCAGCGTATCAGTGGCCGGTGCGGAAAGCTTTAAGGAGTGTTCAAATGGCAGAGTGTGTGTGCATGTAAGGGCTGGGGATTGAGTCTACAATATTTTAGCTTGTGTTTTATGATGAACCATGAGCGCGAGTATACACTAGACATTTCACATAAAAAGCTCATGTTAGCTATCAGCTTTAAAATCATGTTGTGGTAGGATATTAGAAAGAATTTTTTGATTTTGGCCTCTGAAATAATAATATGATGGCGTTAGTTTAGCATTTGACATAATGATCAAGTGCCAATTCAGTAGATGTTGATTTTTTTTCTTTATCTGTTATTGTAATCAATTTTTTATGTACAAAAAAATACCTGGTTACTCTGCATAATGACCTGTTAAACGTGAAGATTTTTAGCCCCTAGCAACGCATATTATCTGATTACCCTAATCGTTATTTTTATATTATTCTGGCACTCCAGGTTCTGGGCGGGTTAAGGATTTTCTGTAGTCCTGGATATATCCATATGAAAGATGTTGAGGACATACAACAATGAAACCAGCATTATCATGCATTCCAACCTTTCGATATTTAAATCTTCCAACAGAACAAAGGTTAGTTTGCCATCAGCTGTCATTCTGTCACTGCCATTTTATTAGAATATACTTTGCTAAATTTTCTTGCATAACAGTTGGTTTGATTCAGCTGAATCATGGGAAGGCACAGCCACTGCAGTATATGGTCAATGCTGCATTCCTTGCTTCTGTATTCAGTGACCATCCTAGGTGGTACTGCACTACTGCAGTCCCCATTCCTGCTCTATTGACGTTCTTTGCAATTTTGCAAGGACTCAGGTAGGCTGACAATATTTAAATATCTCAATGCTGCATCCAGTAGTTTTAGCGATGTTTGCTACTTTGCTATGTCTGCCAGGTCGAGTACAACATCTCAGGCAAGACTGGTGGTCCAGCACAACAGCGCGTGCGCCCAGCGCTGCTGGGGTAGCAGGTCGTGGTCTGACTTGAGCCGTCGCTGTCGTTCAACTGGATGACCGGTGAGTGAGTAGATACTGGCTTCTGCCTTCTGCTCCAATCTTGCCAATTCGCCAGGTACTGAGTTAATTACTAGGCTTCTACTATCAAGGTTTTGCGATTCTACTCCTGTTCTGCATATTGATGAAATGATAGATGCAGCGTAGCTACAATTCTTATGGCATATTCGATCGTTAGTTTGCCTTTCATTGCCACAGCACCGTCTAAGTTCTGATCTAGACAATATTATTGTTTCCATGGAAAATCATTCCCTGAATCTCTGCTGAATCCACCACTGAGGAAAAAAAAAAAACATGTTTCACGTGATGCATGAGGTTTAGTTCAAAGTCAATTGTCTTTTTCTGTTTCTCATTGGCCTATGTTTCAAGTTTTTTTCTTTGAATTTCTCATTCAGGACTGTGTTTTGGTTTGCCTGATATTTTTGGATATTGAATATTAACCTGGAATGTGAAAGTGTGATGGCTGCCGATACATATTGTAGCTTTTTGAAAACACTTGAAATTGAAAACAATACAAATCTTAACATTCAAATGTATTTGATGAAGACCGAAGTAGACAACTTTAAAACCCGAGTATGCTTATATGCAGGTTCCATATGGACCTTCTATACTTGGCGTCCAGAAAGCTGTATGTTTTGTCATAACCAGTGAATTTTTTTCATGCCCAAACAATAAAATCCCACCTTGTTTTTCAGTTGTAAAATATTGATGTCTCTGAATTTTTCAGTGAAGCAGGTAAGCAGCATGAATGCTTCCCTTCAGAGCTTGTCTTGCGACAAGCAGCCATCATCCTTACCAAAGGCAGTGGCCGCAGCATCAGTGGCAAGGCGTGAGAGTGGTGCCACCATTGAATGAGGGAAGATGAACAACCATATGCCGCATGCTGATCTGTGGCCTCAATCTGTGGCCTCAAGGTTGTGACTTCTCTTCACCCACTGAAGCTCAATACACAAACCATATCATTGCTTAATCTGTCTCAGGTTGTCAATTAATTTACACTTGACGAAATCTTTTTCTCTGCATTGAGTCAAGATGAGTATGTCTTAGTTTCCCTTTTACTGCCCCAGAAAGGTTGTTTGCTGATGAGTTCTTTCAACCATCATTTATAAGCAAAATAAAAATAAAGATGGTAATTAGTTCCCGGTCAAACTGAAAAGGTAGCATGTGGATCATTGATTTAGGCATTTCTCAAAAGAGTTGGTTTGATGGTGTAGAAAAACATCCTATTTACTGACAGCATAAGGGGCTGTTTGCTTGAAGACCAAAAGTTGCCACGCCACAATTTTGGCACGCCAAAGCATCTTAGGCTACCGTTTGTTTCTCTTCCAGATTATGGCGCACCAAACAAAGTTAGGCAGCTGAACCATGTTGTGCCAAAGCAAGCCACGCCAAAATTCTGGCGATCGATTTGCTCGCCACCGTTTTGGCGCAGCGTACGAGTCAGAAAAGCTACCGCTGTTGCGTGCGCGGGAACCAGTATGCTGCGCGGAAAAATACCCAAAAGGCCAAAAGCTTGTCTCCCACCTGACACATATAGCTGCACGTCAGTTCACTTTCCCCTTCTCACATTTCACTTCTCCCTCCCGTGGCTGACCTTCCCTTTCCCAAATCTTTCCCAAATCCATCTTCTCTCCATTCGAACCAGAGTTCTATCTCTATTGGTCAAAAATCCCTCCCAGATCTGCATCTTTTATCATCACCATGGATAGATAGGGTGGGCAGAATGACGTGAGTAGTCAGGCAACCCCGATCTACCAACTCAAGGTGCGTAGCTTCAATCTTTCGTATCCTATCTTGCATATGCTGATCTCCTTGCTCCTTTAATCTCTATGAATATCAATCCAGGTAGTGCTCTCTTCTTCTGTGTTTATTGTTGCTGTTTCCCCTGTCGATTATCTCTTCGATTGTGAACCAAACAGGCCCTAAATGGCAAGTTCACGAGCACTGATGTGAACTCGCTGGAGCCAATGCCTCAGTTTCAGGCATCAGATCTGAGAGGTCGCACCAACTTTTGTAGCCGGAAGAGCTCGTACTAGAGTCAGCCGTTTTGGGGCCAAAACTCTTATGATATTATTCACTTCTATATCTTTTTCTGATATATTTACTATGATAAAATAAATTTGAAGCATAGATTTATATATACTTCGCATATCGGTGCATCCTTATTTGGTGACGGTCAATGTATCACCGCATCCATATCCCATATTAAAAAAATCTTGGACCGAGGCTAGGAGGTGGAGGGATAAGAATGTTTAAAAGATGTCATGAATGAAAATGAAAATAGTATGACTAATTTCTTTGCTGTTGTAATGATTTTTTTTTCTATGCAATGCACGGGCATCGGACTAGTACGAAGTCAAATTCTAATAAACCAAGCCTGTATCAAGCATTTTGTCAAACATCCAGTGAGCAAGCAAAAGTACAGTGCACCCACCTGGGCTATTCTTCTTTTTTGAAATCGCATCACACCGGTAGGTAAGCTGGTGACGTCGAGTCCTGCTTCTGCTAGGGGGAGCGACGGCATCATCCCGTCGCAGCACTGCTCGCCTTGGATGCGGGGTGGAGGTCGTCGTTGCCGGAGCGGTGGGGGTGGCAGGGCAAGGGAGTTGACGTCGTCGCAACCGAGACGGTGGGCCTCGTTGTTGCCGGAGCAGGGGCCTCGTCATCGGGGAGCCCTGTCCTGGCGGTTGCTCCCTCGCTGGAGGGGATGGATCCTGTAGGAGCGACGAAGGGGTGGGGTGGCGGACATGGAGAAGGGGCGATGGCTGCGGAGGTGAGGCCGGGGTCGCAGGGAGTCGAAGGCCAGCGCCGCGGGTGGCGACCGTGGGGAAGGAGGCGGCGGTTGTGAGGGTGAGGTGAGGGGTGAGGTCGAGGGCCGTCGCCGGGGTCGCCGGGAGGGGATGGCACAGTGGGGGCAACGGTGGGCTGTGTTCATCGCGTCGGGGACGGTGAGGGGGGGGGGGGGGGGGGGGGGGGGGGGGGGGGGGGGGGGGGGGGGGGGGGGGGGGGGGGGGGGGCGGGGGGGGGGGGGCGGAAGCCGGCGGGCGGCTGCTGCAGGGGCAGGGAGCGACGGAGGGCTAGGTTCCCCTGGCCGCATCGCGGGGAAGAGGACAGACTTGCTGCATGATGGATCTTATTGTAAAACTGTGATTTCTGAAGCACTTAAACGCAAGATCGGATTGAGCAATCCAACGGTTGGATTTATCCTTTTTGCACGAACAAATTTCCTAAACATAAAACTTGCGTCCCTAATCGTGTGGGCCGCCGCAGTGGAGAGGTGTATGGGATGATGAGGGAGACAGGGAGTGTAAGGCATGATTGCAGCGGTCATGGCGATAACTCTTCATTTTACGCGTGGAGGCTTTTTTTTTTTCCCTTTGGCGGGCTGCGTAGTCCACTTGCCAAACGGCTGCTTGCCGCTCCAAAGGCAACCCTATAGAAAAACGAAAGGGTATTTGCTTTTTTGGCTTTTTTTTAAGGCTAATTGCTAATTTGGCTCTATTTTTTTAACTTTCTTTATTTGATCTCACATTTGTATTCTAAATAGTCAATTTGACCTCATTTGCAGAAAAAGAAAGATGAAATAATCAAAATTTTGAGCCAAATTGGCTATTCAAAGTTCACAAGCAAGATCAAATAAGCAAAGTTAAAAAAATTAAATTAAATTATCGATTAGTATTCAAAATAGAATCACACAAGCAATTATCTCTAAAAAGAACAGCGTGATCACGACCACGTCGTACCGATAGAATTGGTGCGACCGAAGTCCCACATTGATGTCACCGCAAATTTGGCTCGATCACGTTGGTTGAAATGTTTGCATGAACATTGGTCCCGCCAAAGAAGATGGTGGGAACAAATTGTTTATAGTGTAAAATATGTTTTTGCATTCGCTATTATTAATATATATTAATTTAATAGAAATAGATTCAAATATAAAAAACTCCCACGTCACTCATCATGTGAAGAAATTGACTCCCACGCTATGATTGTTGAGAGCGAATTATGAGTTTGGTGAAATAGAAGCGCGTGGCCGCATGAATTATAGTGGAATGCACAATTTCTGCAGGATTCTGAAGCACTGACATGTGTACGTAATTTTGCATGCTAGGAAAAAAATATATCTTACAGAAAGAACCATCTCGGAACAGCGTCTATAGCAGTAGCACGCAGACAGCGGACTGGTGCAACAGCCGACTGGGTAGGTTCAAATAAACCAAATAAGCCAAACACAGCACCACGCATTTTACATCATACATATGGCAGGGGAAATGAAGATACATTTCTGTTTCCCGGCATGACCTACAATAGAATTTCATCCATAAAATGTTGTGTTCAATTTATTTCTTATTGACAGCCAAAATAGAATAAAACCAGTAGCAAAACATACGAAGATCATAACTACTGGGAACTATAGCAGATCACTCAGTAGTTCGTAAGTATACAAAAGAACAGCAGGAACCAGGAATCCAAAGCAGACATACACACAAAAACATGTTCCAACTTAAAGATGCTGCAAGAGTTATTTTAATGAGTATGCTGCAAAATTAGATAGTTTTCCCATACCCAGCATGGTTTCTAGGTTACATGTGAATCTCACAATAAACAGCAACACCATGGAAATGAAATGTTCCTGGCAGATGGACAGTAGTATTACTCAAATGTTCTCACCAGAAGTAGACTTAGTTTGCATATTGCCATAGTGATATGCAGTCTGGCCATGCATGCAGACTCATGGTACCTTTGTTCGAAATGGTCATTTGCTCAGGATGAATCTTCTGAAAAATTAACAGCCAGATCCCAGTAGTGTGGAACAGAAGCATCAATGAAAACTTTCTTGGCAGCAGCCTCACTCCGGCAATTGTGTACGGTGAACCTGTGAAAGGCAGACTTTGCTACACTACCCTGCCAGACAAGTGCACAGCTATTGACCGGCTTGTCAGGTTCCTCATCAGCATCATCCTCAGTACTGAAAGCAGCAGCCCAGTCTATCCGGTTCAGCATGAGCTTATTGTACCTTTTGATTGATTTCTTGCCCCCTTCAACAACCACAACACTGATGCTATCAGTTATCACAGCAGCACCAGTTAGCCGGTTCTCTTGTGCATTTACATCGACTTTGAACCGTGTCTGCGGATGGGACAAGTCTCTGATTTTGTAAACACAAACTATAGTCTCCACTGCAGGATCATCAAAAAGCTTCCGCTCTTTCTTCTCACGACGCTCAGACGGTGTGAGCTTGCGGGCAATATTACGGTCCACATGAGCCTGTTCACGTTCTGCGGCAGCAGTTCTAATTTCCAGCTCCAGACGTGTAGGATCCTGCACAGCTTCAGAGCCTAGCACTTTCATAAGATTGCTCATCTTGACCTTGGGTTTGGGTGGCTCCAAGAGGCCTTGCCTAATCATTTCTTGCCTATCTTTTTCCTTAGCAAGGCGCCGCTGTGTCCTGAGCTTCTTCTGCTCCTTCTTAGTCAGCTTCAATGGCTGGGGTGGTGGTGGTGCAGGTTCAGCTGGTGGTTCATATGGCTCTGGATGTTCAACATATATGGTGATCCTTTTCATGTTAAGCTTCTCGACAGAGATGTCCTCATATGTGGCAGCCTCTAAAATTTTTGCATCCCTGACAGGAATAAAAAGAAGTATCTTGCCATTAAAGCCTTGATTTGGTAAAGTATAGAAAACATCATTCAAGTGATGAAATAACAAACCATGGTTCAATGTCAGGTATCACTTCCTTCTGCTTTGGCTTGGGAACCCTCCCACCAGGAGCAACTTCAATAAGATTAGGGTTCATGTCCACTTCTGCCTTTGCCTTGGCAAGCTGGGCTTGCTTTACTTTGAGTTCTTTAGCTTGTGCCTCACCAAATTGATTCTGGTAAGGTAATAAAAATAATCTAATGAGGCATAAGAAGCATGACAAGAAAAAAAAAATAGAAATAATCCATAAAAGATCAATCAACAGACCTTAATTCTCTGTAATTCAGCCTGCCTAGAGAGTCTGCCTTCCTCAACAAACTGAAACCCAGGCCTTTTAGGACGAAGGAGCTTTTTTTGGTTGATGCCCATCCTTTCATCAAAATGAACACTTGATTTTGCAAGTGAATCCAAGTCTGGTTTAATTATTTGAAAAGCCTCCTTCTTTTGCTTATTTATATTGACCTATATGAAAAGGAGAACCCTGTCACCATAAGTAACCATGGAAATAACATCATATAATCTGCTTATGTAAAATTGCAGAACAAACCTTCAGAGTACTGAGATTTGTTGGCTTTGTCATGTTGATAACATTTCCATGCTCATCGATTTCCCTTCCTTGAGCATCAAGGCGAAGAACAGGAGCCTTGGCAGGTTTTTGAGGTACAGTTAGGTCAGTGGTTGTACCAGGAAATAAGTTGATGAGAGGAGCAAATTGTGGATCCTGGCGGAACCCCATTTTAGCAGCAAGCTCTTGTGCCCGCTTCACAGCATCCAGATTTGGAATGTTACCAAGGCCTGGAATACCAATCGCACCACCTGTGACTAGCGTCCCAGAGACACTACTGGTTTTCGATTCTGAAGTTGATACAGAGTTTTTTGCTTCCTCTTTCTTAGAAACTTGTGTATCAGTACCAAGTTTGTTATTAAGCTGTGCAGGGGGGAGGGAGGCAAAAAAAATTAGAACAGTCACCTAAGGTAAATTAAACAAGTCAGAACAAAAAAAGGACTGGAAATTTCTGTGATGTCTTACCTCAGGTAGTTTCTTGAGTTTTTCAGATAGTTCTTTCTTCAGCTGTAAAGCTTTTTTTGCTTTGGCTAAAGCATCAAGAGATAGGTTACTACTTTTGCCAGCAGCTGAGATTGTACTTCCATCTGTACTAGATTTTCCAGTAACCTCATCAGATCTAAAACTAACTCCTTCATTTTCATTGTTGGTAGTAATTGAGGATACCTTTGAAGAAAGGGGAACAGAAGACTGCACCACACTAATAGGTGCACCATTTAGAGGTTGCTGATAACCAGCCTGCAAAATAGAAAAATGTGAGCATACAAACAGATAGTGTAGTAATTGAGCACCATGTAAAACAAGGACACTACGAAAGTTTGAAATGTAACAAACATAAAATTATTAATTATCATGAATGTAAAAGATATTACAAGTGTGAATATGCATGAAAGCATGATAGCCAAAAGGAAAGAGAACTAACGCTTCCATCATACCAAGACATATTACAGCATTATAACAAATACCCCTTAAAATCAGAGCAATGAAAGTGTAACAAAACCAAGCCAACATACAGATCATATAAATAAAAAGGGCAGCCCAGTACACATAACTCCCACTGTTGTCGGGGAAGGGTCCAACCAATTTTGAGTCTTTCATACACAGCCTTTCCCAGCATTTCTCCAATAGATTGTTTCCAAGACTCAAACCCATGACCTCATAGTCACAAGGCAACAACTTTACCGCTGCGCCAGGGCTCTCCTTCACAGATTATATAAATATAAATACATATGAAAAAAAATCTTTCTCACACAAGTTCCACATTCAAAACATCCTTTGATTCCTCCAGACAATTATATTATCCATCAAAACTCAAACCATATAAATCCCAAAAAAAAACCTACATTACGTTCTGAAGGAACCATAAGGTAATTAATATAGTAACACCTTTTGTGATCGTGAAGAGGATATGCACCTTACTAATGAAACAATAAAACAAACAGCATTAACTTACAATGGCGTCAAACTCTTGAGGCAGAGAGGAGAGGCAGATTTGTTGAAGATGTGTTACTTGCTGAACCTAGATCCTCACACTAAGCACAGTAGAACTCAGACCAAGCAATATGGAACCTTTTAAATCCTGAAATATTGACTACTACGGCTTTGACCAAGCAATACACTGTGAAGTAAAAAAAGGTGAACCACTATGGTTTTAACTAATCTTGCTGACACAAAACTTTACAGGCAGAACTAAAGAACCTAAAAACATAACAGAAGCCCGATGTTGCACGCCCATATGTTTTCAACACAAAACAGCAAATTATCAAGCAATACCATTTGAAGTAAAACAGATGTGCGTCACACTGAACATTCATATTAATGCAAACAGCAAATTGTGAAGTGATACCCTGTGAACTAAAACAGGTACGGCTCATATAGAACTCCGGCATGTTTCAAAACAATTGCAATGCACTGTGAACTAAACATGTATGACTCAAGGAATTAAGTTTATCATGGAAACAAGTATGCACTGTGAACCGTTTATGCATTCCTTTCGAGTCATTTGTATCACAGAAATAAGTAGGAAGCTATCTTGATAGCTGTGGGTAATTCAAAATTATAATTGACGGGCATTAGCATTTACTTTCCAAATGGCAGGAATTCAAATCGTGTGGCTCACCTTAGGCGTTGCACCGCTCTGCAAATCACCATTAATTGCAAGCTCCCCACTCTTCTGCTCACGAGATGAGATATACCCCGTACCCATCTCATCACCACTGGCTTCAACATCCTCAAACCTCCGGCGCTCGCGCCTGGGCCTCTCCTCCTTGGACAGAGGCGGGTCCATAGAAGCCCTAGCCCGCTTGCCCGCCTCCTTGTCACCATCACCACCTCCCCCGTGGCCCTTCCGCTTCCGCGACGACGACTGCGTCGGCTCGCGGTCGGCGGAGTCTCGGCGCTCGACCGACTCCCGCGGGCGACTCGACGACCGGTCCCGCTTCGCTGAGGGCGGCGGGGATTCCGACGGGGATGGCGACCGGCGGCTGCTGCGGCGGCGGTCGTCGGCTTCGTCCCGATGATAGCGACGGCGGCGGCGGTATTCCTCGTCCCCGCCGTCTCGCTTGTAGTCACGGTCGTCCTCGTCGCGGTGGCGGCGGCGGCGACGCTCGTCATCGTCGTCCGCCCCTTCACGCTTGCGGTGGTGGCTTTGGCGGTCATCGCCCCGGTCGCGGGAGCGGTGGTGGCCCTCGTCGTCGCGTGCGCGACGAGAGGAGCGCTCGCGATCCATGGGAGGGGACTGAAGAGGATTAGGGTTTCAGTCGACGAGGGAGAGGTTTGGGGAGGACATACGGCTGCGGATCCGGGACTTGCCGGTGCCCAAGCCCTCAACCGGGCCGGGCCCTAATGGGCTACGCAAAAAAAAAGGAATATCGGTTATTCAGACGCCGAGCTCACGTCATTTCCAGTCTCACTCTCCCCTCAAGCCAGCTCTCCCACCCCGTGGGCCCGTTGCTGAGGTGTGGGGTCCGGGGGACCTTTTTTTCTTGAGTAAATTACACAAAACACTAACTTTTGAAGCCATATTATCACATTATACTTGCATCAGATTTTAGCCAAAAATTCTCACTTTGCACCACGTTTTAGTATTTGACATTGGTAGTATCGTTGGATTAATAATTTCAGTGGTTCAGTGAGTTTAATAAAATGCAAAATTGGTTCAGTAATTTCTATCGTTACAGGTAGTAAAAATTGGTTTAGTAATTTCCGTCGTTATAGGTAGTAACTTTTAAAACTGGTTCAATAATTTTCAGTTGTTATAAGTAGTAACTTTTAGAGCTGGTTCAGTAATTTTTAATCATCTAATAATTTCAGATTTAGTAATTTTAATTGTTCAATAAGCTGCAAAACTGGTTCTAATTCCAGTCATTTAGTGATTTGAGTAAGTTTAAGTAACTTTTAGATCATTCAGTGATTTTAGTAAGTTTAAGCAACTTTTAGAATTGCTTCTGTAATTTTTAGTCGTTCAATAATTTCAGCAAATTCAGTAACTTTTATAATTGGTTTAGCAATTTTCTGTCGGTTCAGTAATTTTAGTAAGTTGTAGAACTAGTTAAGTAATTTTTTGTTATTCAATAATTTCAGCAAGTTCAATTCAGTAACAATGAATCTTTCAATCGAAAAAATAGATTTGAATGTCAAAGCACCCGATTCCAAGTAGGGCCTATTTGGCTCCCTAGATTTGAATCAATTTTCATGAATCAAATTCTAGAAAATTGAATTGTCTAGAATCAAATTCAATTCAATTTTCCTTGTTTGGCTTTCCTTAGAATAAAATTCTTAGAATCAAAATCAAATTACTGTTTGGATTGAAATATGAAAAGAAACAAGAATCTGTGTTGGTTGGATATGAAACAAAAGAAAGTAAACAAAATAGTATCAATACAGCAAAACAATTCGTTCACATTACCAAAAACGAAACATGATCGATGCATTTCCAGAAACATAAACTAAGCAAGAACGAAGCACCTCAGTACGAAGCACATAGCATGTGGCCATGTCGACAGTGTAGACACGCAGGAACATCGTGGTAGGCTGGTTGTACTTCACCAAGGCCTACCCTAAGCCCATATCCACAAGCAGCAGTGCGGCGAGCCCCACCATGGCAAGCACACCGTTGAGCCACTCGCCGTATGTGATGAACCTGAGGTCCTGAACTTGATGGGCGAGTCGAGGTGCCATTTTGCCGCCCACCGCGTGGTCTCGTCCACGAGCAGAGAGCCAGGCGGCGACGCGACGTGACCCCGGCCGATGTCCACAAGCACGAGGAAGCTAGTCCCGACATGCTCCTGTCCTCCACCCCCATCGCCGCGTTAGCCAGCAGGAAGGAGAAGTGGAACGGTGCACGGCATCCGCGGGGAACGGCAGCTCCGAGAGCCAAACCGCCCAGCATGGGGCGAGGAGGTGCGCGAGAAGTGGGCAAGAGGCATGAGACAGTGGGGTAAAGCGCATTTTGTTGCGGCTTTTCAACTGACTTTTTTGACTGAAAAATTGAAAACTGAGAAGTTAAAATAAATAAAGTTTTAAAAAACTCATTTTTAAAACACTGAAAAGTTATTTTTTATAAAAATAAACTAAAAACTGAAAATCTCACTGAAAGCTGTTTTTTCAATTTTTGATATAAAAAAAACTAAATATATATTACAAAAATTAACATTTAAATTTCACTAGCTAACTTTTCAATTAGCTTTTTTAAAAATTCAAAAGCTCAGCTCAAACAAAAAAAGCCTAAGGCAGACAGTGGTCGAGGAGTGTGGCAGCTTCGAAGTCGGGGACGGGAGAGAATTCAGCTTTGAATTGGCTGAAATTCCCATTTCAATTCTTTGGGGGGGTGCCAAACAGGATGAGGCTTAGAATCCAATTCAATTCAATCTAATTCAGGACATACAAACAGGCCCGTATAGAATTCCTGCCCGGCCGGAATAAACAGGATTTGAGGTGATGGCCTAACGCTGCCTCCTACCACCTCTCGAGGACCATACCGAGGCTCTGTTTATTTCAGCTTTTCAAACTAACTTTTCCAACTTAAAAAGCTAAAACAAAGTTTAAAACGATAAAAAAATAGCTTTTAAAAACATAAACTAAAAACTAAAAAACTCCCTCAAAGCTGCTTTTCTAACTTTTAATATGAAAAAAATAAATATATATTATAAAAACTACCAATCACTACTCTATCAACTATCTTCTCAACAAGCCACCAACCAACATTAAAAGCTCAAACATTTCTAAAAGCTCAGGTAAAACAAAAAGCCCTAAGCCAAGGTTTGGCAAGAGAACCCCCTCACCCTAAACCTCAAGACGCATGATTAATTAAAAAAAAAGGTTCAGTGATGAACTTATGCCGGCAATTACACAGTACAAAAAACTTAAGACAGCAAGAACCAATATTAGGCACAAAAACGCAAAACACAAAGTCAGGCCGATCTACCATGCAAACACACATCATAGATCATAGAATCATGTCTTGTCTTTCTCAATTACAACACAAATAACATCGATTGGGGGTTGTCTATTTATCAGCATAGCAATGTTCTGTTACCAAGGCTAAGAGGAACTCCTCAATCTAAAGGCCAAATTACAAGGTACTCAAAAATTGGACTACGAAAAATTCCAGCTCTAAAGTACTGAACAGAAACTAATTAGCTTGACACCATTTGGTCGCACGCTTGCAGAGCCTGGTTTGCAAAGTATCTTACATCCACATCAGGGTCCTCACTGAGCTCAACAAGACATGGTTTCACAGTCTTCTCAACAACCTGCAGAGTAAGATTGATGATATTCCACAATGACAAGAACTTGACATACAGTACTTAAAAAAATAGAATCAGGCAAAAAAGCTAAAGAACTCACAGATTGATCGAGGATTGGTATGAGCGACTGTAACACTTTTGCAACATTGAATTTGATGTTAGGAACCCTGAAAATTAGGCCATGTAAGCAAGAGCTCAAGCACAAAGGATTTTACACAAAAGTTATAACCAACCTGTCCTTTGAGGAATTTATAATGACCGGAAGCAGCTTTTGGCAAGTGATTTCAGCACCCATGACAGGAGCCAACAATGAGAGAGCTTGTAGGATCGTCATGCGGTACAGGTAGTGAGGGTTATTAATCTTCTCCAACACCTGGAAAATTAATTGAGTTTTTATGACTAGAAGAAATTCTGCTGTGTAGCACTTAAATTTCAATGAGGCAAAGTGCAGACTTCAGTACTATATTCTGCAATACAAAATTTGGAAGGAGGAAGATTTCTTTATGATGAGCCTTATTCCATAATATATTCATCACCATTGGTCTAAGAGAGCTTAGATTTCAACATAAGATTTGTAAATTAACTCCAACTATTTATTGAAATGTCTCAACAAAGCATAAATTAAGATACGTTCTCAATTGACCCAAACAAAAAGTGCTCATTCTACTGATAGAAAAATAAACAAAAGTGTGATCATTGACTTTATCCAGGCAGCAAAGAAAATGTAATATTATTCAACCTATTTACCAAACAAAAGGCGACATCAAATGTCTTGTGTTCATATAATAGATGAAGAACCTGAGGAATTATATTCTGCATTGCCCACTCTGGACCAAACTCCTCTGCGAGGCGCTTCAAGTTATTGGCCGCAGCATCTCTGATCGAAAAAACCTGAAAGTAAACATTTGATTAACTAATGACCTAAAACAAACTTCACTTAGTGCAATACAAATGTAATTTCATTAGCTCACGATGCTGCAATTGAAAAGTGCATATCATTTTGTGAAATTGTAGTTTAGAAAGTGTCATAAAAAACTCTTGCAATTTTTTAAATGCTAGGATTTTGATGCCCATTCATAAGCTATGCAGGTACGGGTAAAACAATTGTTAGTGCAAATTTAATAGTCTTCTTCACTAACCGTATAAAACCACAGTGTCACAGCGAACCGGTGCACTATAAAAAAAACTTGGGCTTTGTTTTTCAAAGAAACTATTCTGACTAACAATCAGAAAACTACAAACCTTATCTTCCAACCATTGCATGCAAAGTGCCCCTAGCTTGTCATCAAAAAAACCGACTCCTAACTGACTTGCCAACAACGGAATGTACTCGATTATTGCAAGGCGGACTCTCCAGTGCCTATCCTCTGCAAGTTCTACGATGGCTGGCAGCAGTGATTGTGATAGAAGGTCAATTCCAATAACCTGAAACATCACATGAAACTCATCATAAAGTGTGAAAAGAGCTACACAAAACCGCAATTTGTATAGAAATTAAGAACATACAAGTAAAGAAAATTGATTACAGCAATGAAAAATAGCACTAACCTGATTAACCTGATCAAGTTTGCTGATTATGTTGAGTCGAACGTCAGGGAACTCATCCTTAAGCAAAGAAAGAAAAATAGGAAGAAGCTGTTCAATGGTAGCATCCTGAAGAAAACAAACTAATGGTCAGCTTTGAGGTTAACACCAATAGTTAATATTTCAAAATTGGAAGCTATTGGTAGACAAAATTGCAGTATCATGATTTGAAATTAAAGGAATGGATTAATAACAGTGGAGGAGTGAAGGCAAAGATGACCATGCACTGTATTAACAAATAAATCAAATCAATATACATGTATGTTAATAACAACCTCTGAAAAATAAAATATGCAGAAGCAAGCAAAACCACTCATAAAACACTCCATTATTCAAGGCTCCTTATATGTGAAACATGACTAAGGCATATACCGCATATCTGAGAAACATTACATGCATCACTGACAATACCTTTCCCAATACAGGAGCCATCCCCATGATGACTGAAGCCAAAGCTGAACGAACATGCTGTGATGAATCTGATGACAATTCCTGTAAACGAAGCTTCTATGCATTAGTTTGATAGGAAAAAGAAGCCCACAAATAATATGCAGAGATAGCTCTTCCCGCACCTTAACACATGGAAGAACATGTTGGATTGCATGTTGAGGACTTAATATACGACAGAATTTAGTAACTTTTCCAGCAGCAGCAATCCGTACTTCAGCCTCGTTGTCACGAAGGAGACGCACATATGCAGGAACCAGATCAGCACTATTAACAAAAAAGAGACATACGATTAATCTATTTGGTATACTTATTTTCCATAGCCTGCAAAATATTTCAGCTAATTTATGACTGAGGAGGGCAAAAAATACCTAGTAGGCTCCGGGCCAACAGCCTCACATAGCTCATACAGTTGATTGGCAACCATATAACGAACACGCCAGGATTTGTCCTATATATGAAAAAACAACATTAGGTATAATCAGAAAGCAAGCACAACTTACGAAGAAATTGAGTACTCCATCCGGTTTTAATATATTAACACTATTAACTTCTAACATTATCTTTGACCATTTGTCTTATTCAGAAACATTGTTCAAATATATAAAATTGTTAGCTGTGTTTCAAATACCACTGATCATAAAGCAAATTATAACAAAACATAAGAAACTTATCATACTCTTGAGTAAGATGAATGGTCAAATGCGATGTTAGAAGTAAATGGTGTCAATATTTTTAAAACCGGAGGGAGTACTTGTCAACATCTTCCATATTGTATGTCAAAATATATCCTCAAGGTAAATGCTGAAGATCAAAGTTTTCCGATGAGTATGTGTGCAATGAGTAACATACCTGGGAGAAATTTACAATGACTGGGAGTATATGTGCTACACAATCTTGTGGTTCCAACAACTTCCCAAGAGCTGCACAGCCTTCAACAGCCAATAAACGCACTGAATCTTGGTCTGCAAAGAAACATGAAAAGAAAAAATTCCAGCTATGATAACAGTGATGTCCAAGATGTCCATATGACCACTAAGTCATCTGATTTAAACCTGATCTGATATAAGACCCTTGAAACTGATAACTAATCATAACAGTCATGTCAAGTAGATAAAGGTCAGCCCTAATTTCACATAGAACCAATTGATAAGTCAAGCTTGAGATCATTTCATAAACAAAATATAAAATTACAGGAGATACCACATGGTTTCAGATTATATTGCATCGGATTCCTTTATCTATCTGCCTACTACATGGACATGGTTAAATACCACAACCAAGCATAAGGTAACAGAGAATAACATCTAAACATGTACAAGAAATGTACCATCTTGGGTCAAATCATCAAATATTGACATTATTTCTGTCTTCAAATGAGGCTGTTCAATTGTGGCCGCAAATTTTCCAAGGTTTGATGCAGCTGCTCTTCTGACCATAGGCATGTCATCTTGACATAACTGACCATATATCGTCCTCAATTCTGTTTTCAGTTGGTCAGGGGCACTTGGATAGGCTATGTGGAAAAGACCACAAGATGATACCCGGGCCGTAAACCACTCACCAGCTGCTAGCCTCTGAAAAGACAAAGCATAGATACTTAAACAGACATTAATATTTAGAAGAAGTGAAGACAACATAAATAGGTGAACATAACATGAATACATACAAATTGACAAATAAAATATTTTAAAAAATAAACTTCGGAAATAGAGAACATACACAAACAGACAAATATTTAGAAAAAAGTAAAGAACATAACATGAATCTATATAATTGACCTATAAAATATTTAAAAAATAAATTACGGCAATAGGAGAACATAAATTAGAAATAGAGATCAAAATGAGCCTATCAGCTGATGATGTTTTATTCAGATGACTATGTCATAAGCAACATTTTGCATATAGGTAATTGTACAATAATTAAACCGTCAAGTGGAATCAATTGAAAAGCTACACTACAAGGAAATTGAAGTTAATGACGCAAACGGAGCACATAAATCCAATACTCTCAAAGGCATTATAAGGGTGCTGGATTCAAGAGTTAGTTGGTTGAATAAAATCATATACGCTTCGGGCTAGCACCATAAGAAAGTAGATAATAGTGTAGGTGCCATTAATCCATCATTATAAAATTATAAATCCTACCATCAAATGCGATGTTTCTGGCAAAAGACAACAAGTAGTGCATTTTTGCTATTTAATCCAGAAACCTTGGCAGCATAGCCATCATACTTGCACCCTTAAAAAAGTCGCACTTTTTCTATTTTATGAACTGTTTACCTTTACTACTGGAATGAACCATTCGACAATATCGCTTTCCTTCATCTGTGCTCCAATTCGGCAAAGAGATTCGACCGCCTTGTCACGGACACAAGTTTCCTCCACCATGCACAATGTCTCCAATGGTGGAAGTAATACATGAGCATGTTCTACGCCCCCAACGTAAGGAATGAACACGCCCAATTCCTCAGCCATTGCAAGAAGCACCTCATCTTCATCATCATTGTTTTCACTGAGGAAAGGAATTAGCTCCTTCCTGGTTCTTTCCTCCCCAAGTGCCCGTGCAATTGTTGAAAGCCTTCTGATGGAGTTTAGGCGCAATTGAATATCTTCATTCTTCAGCTCGTCAATTAGGACTGCGATTGGATATAGCGGCTCATCCATCATAGCCATCAGGTTTACACAGGCCTGCCACACATGTATAATAAGAGGGAACATTAGTTTCTAAAACAAAAAGGAGCACCTCAATACAGCATATGTTGTGATGATGACGACAACATATGAGGCAAACTAAGGGCATCTCCAATGTATAGAACCCACCCTGCTGCTACAACAAGGTCCTCTGTGATTTGATGTTGCTTCTTACAACTTACAACAGCCCCCAAAGCTTAGGACCGGCAATTGCTTCAAGATTCAATCCTACTCCCTCCATCCCATTTTATCTGTCATTCTAGCTTCTTCCATTTGTCCCAATTTAATTGTCATTCTCACTTCCCAATACAACTTTCTCTCTTCCCAATACAACTTTCTCTCTTCCCAATACAACTTTCTCTCTTCCCAATGCATCTCTATCTCTATCTCTATCTCTCTCCTCCTCATTTTTAGTACATCCAACCTTTCCCACCTCATAATTCACATGTCCAGAGCCAAAACGACACTTAAATTGAGACGGATGGACTAAAATAAAAAAAATCATTTGTTCTCAACTATGCCTGCTCTTTGTGGAACTTTTTTATTCAATAGAACCAACTATGCCTGCACACTGAAGAAGCCCTAAGTGGTGTTTGACTAAGCAAATCAGATATCTTATAAATAATTAGACTACCAGAGATTGGATGTATATTATTTTTTTCCAAAAATGGATCTCTAAGTCCTGCAACAGCATACATGTTATTGTGAGGAATATTATATCCATTTCAAATTCTCCAATACACTATTCTCATCAGTCAAACAAGAACATATAATTCTGTAAACCCTTTTTTTTTCTGAAATCCAATCCGTTAGACACATTATCCAATCCAAAACTAAGCATGCAATCCAAGAAAGGAACAAGATGAACCTATGCGATCACATCGCAACCTGTGTTACACAATCTATGAGCAACGATCCGAACAACAATACACAAACAAATTCCGCAATCACCCAGTCGGTAACCAAATCCCAACTCCGCGTACGCTCTACCTCTCCCAACCCACCCAAGCATCCTAGATCTGGAGCGGAGACACCACAAAACCACGCGGAGGGCGACCCATCACCCGTCCCCTGGCGCCCGCGGGGGATCGGGGAGCACTCACACCGCTCCCCGGGGATCGGGGTGCAGATCTAGAGTCGAGGTGAAGGTGAGAGGAGCAGCGGATCTCACCTCGTGGCGACAGGATCAGGCTTCCGCAGCAAAGGAGACGGCTGCGCCGGCGGGCGCTTCCGATGAAGCGTGGAGGGGAGACGGGGAAGACCGCCCGATGCGGGGGCGGATGTGAGAGGAGGGATGGCGAGCAGCTGCGGTCTGCGGAAGGGGACGTGGGACTGGAGACGGAGGGGATGGAAGTGGGCTGCCGAGAGCGGGGCTGAAGAGGAGAATGGGTTGGGTTGGGCCGGACCGAGATCCGATAACCCGTTTGCAACACGGAACGGCGTAGGAATTTTCACTGGACTAGTCCAATGTCCGTGCCGCTACGGATAGAAGACAAATTGATAATCCGTAATTACTGCTTTAACCTTTATTTAAAGCATATAAATGGTCCCCTATAAATAATTGTTCAACCAACAAACTAAATTATATCCATCCAAAAAACTATCCGCAAGAGAGTTTTGTATAAGTATCATACATATTCATGCATGCCCAATGTTAGTGCACTATATTTTTTGGGAAAAGGATCAATCTTTTTTTTATATTTCATTGCTTGTTTCATTATTTTAACAACAATCTTACATCAAAATAGAGAAACATGATGATATTAGCATGAAAAATAATCAGAATAATATACATTACTTTTTAAAATTAATATATTGCTTTGTATTGTTTATATTAACGATGATTAGTATATAGAAACGCATCAGAATCAACTGTGCTCTAGTTCAGCCTGATTGCTCTACTTCTACCTTAATTCTTGATGCCAATCAACTGTCCTCTAATTTTTCTTTCAAGTAGTAAAAGGCACATCATGAATTACAACATTGGCATCAAAATTACGCTCATATGAGCTAGGCAAGGAAAATTTTAGTCATGTCAGTCACGAGTGACAATATATCTCCAACAAGGAATACATGATAAAAGGGCACGCATCAAACATTCAGGTGTGATCACAACAGCGGGCCAATCCATTGATCATTAACTGCTCAAGGTAGCTAACGATCAAAAAATTCTTAGAAATCAATCCCCACTTGTATCTATGCTTCTCCTCTCTGTTTCTAAACTAATCTAAAGTACTTAGATCAGCTTAAAGCCCAAAAATGGAGCAATGCTTCTCAAACACATTCCACAATATCACTGCTCATGATGATGTGCCCTCACCAGGTCCTCGTGTCTGAATGGAAATTGTTCGACAGTCTTGCTTCAAGTTCATTAAGTTACTCAAGGTCCCAATCAGCATTGACATCAATATCATCATCTTCAGGCTCCTCACGCTGCTTACCATTGGAAGTTGACAAATTTGGACCCGCATCCTGATTTTGCTTGGACTGCAGCATGGAAGGAAAATATACTTGAATATACACATGTCAAGAGGAAAAAATGTTGAGCAAACAAATCACAACAGACTTCATTTAGCAGATTCTGAAAAATGGGGAAAATATCAAATTCCTGAAAGAAAATAAGCTACGCAACAAAAAAACAATACATTGGTCATGAAAATTTGAACCAAATTACAATAAAATATCATACAATTGAAGCTGCAAGTGCATCAAGATAGATGTTCTTTAGTCACAATCATGGGAACTGTCACTGCTGATACAATGGTGTTAATTAAATTTTCACATGCCAGACATAAGGTTTGTCGAACTAATATAAGTCAAGTATGTGGCATCTTCTAAAGCTTTACATGTGGTATTTAAGTTTCGATAATGTTGCTTACTGAATACAATTATTTGTAATCTAATTTGAATCCTTGATTAGCAGAAATATTAACACCACGCGCAGTGAGAGAGCAACAGTTCCAACATGGCAGCAAAATAAGAAAGGTATGGCCAGTATAGTATGTGGCCTAGGACAAATATAAGTGGGAGATAACAAAACATTTGACTGGGAAAAAGTAAAAATTGATTGTATATTGTATAATAAGTCTAGAGTAGTGCTTACAATATCAGTAGGTTTGTTCTGCTGATACTCCATCTTTTTTCTATTCAACAATCGTCCATGGTTTTTGACCAGAACAAAAACATATCAATTTATACCCAAACAAAAAGAAATAATTCTGATGAAGTGATGAATCAATACAAATCAAGGCATAATAATCGAATTATATTTGTCCCTTACCCACGTAACATTTGTCCACATTCTTTTACACTCACTTTGCGTCTATTCTGTAAAAATTAAGTATGAGATATTAGCATTCATTGCATCTCACTACCATATAAATTGATCTATATTATAACTGACAATTGTAAATCTAAAAGCACTAAAAGATTAAAATATGGCATATTAGCTTACTACAGACCATATCATAGAGTATTAATTGTGACTCGTGAGTCCATTGCAATTGCAGTTTAAGAGCAGGATCTTCTGGAAGCAGTAGGCCAACATCTAAAGAATGTAGGAAAAAAACAGCGAAGGGTCAAGCTGAATGACAGGTATATCAAAATTGCAGTTTTGCTGAGACCCTTGAAGGAGCTAACCTGTCACTGACCAACCTTAATTTCCAAATGTTGTTAGGTTTCTTGCATTGGGGTCTACTTTGGAACCAGGGAAGCCAGTAAATAAAATATCAGAAATATGCTATCTTATGTGATTCTACTCACATGGTTATTCAGGAGGTCACACCCGTTGCCACACACTGAATTGAAAGATAAAAAGGTGAATAACTTCAGTATGTGTCGTGGCAGAGAAGCAGCACGAAGTCATCACCGCAGAGGGCTAGCAGCAGTAGCATCGATGCAGTCGGCCGACGGGCCAGCGCCCAGCGAGGCAAGGAGACGACTGACCGGCGCGGGTGGCGTGTGGCTGGCGGTGCAGGCAGGCGGCTATATCACGCAGGACGAGGCAGACGGCCAGCAGCGGGCATCGTAATGAGGGCGGCCACGGAAGCTCCGAGTGGCGACGGCTTCAAGCGGCGATGGATTCGGGCGGCCGGCGGCGGAGCCGTGAAGACATTAGGCGGTGGGAGATGGGTATCGGTGTGTTGCTGCCTAGTGAGCAGAGGAGACTGTGGGCGTAGGCGATGGAAGAGCGTCCCTAGCGCGGTTCCATTGGGGGGGGAGGAGCGGGAAGGCGGCGCGGTTCGTGTTGGGCAAGGAAGGCGGCGGAGCGGGGAGGGTGGAGCGGGGAAAAAAGCGACTGCGGGGCGCTGCGGGTGACCTAGCAGCCGTCGGATTTCAATCTCACGGTTCAAATCGCCCGAAGGCAGAAAGGGCAATCACCAAATGAATCTTTATAGGAGTAGAGATATCGTTCCGATAGAAAGGAAAGTGGCATCGCTCGGCAATCATCGCCTCTGCTTACGTCAAATCGCGTGCGCTCTCCGACCTCCCACTCGGGCTATCCACTCGCTGGGCTTTATTCCGTCAACCACATCGTTACGGCCCACCCGGCTTTTTTATTTTGTTTTTTTATTTCCCGTACAACAGGAGCCGGACTAAGTTTTTTGTTTAATTTTTAATTTTTTTAATTTTTTAAATATTTATTACCTTTTATTCTCTCCCATTTAAAATTTTCATTCTGTATTTTTTCTTTTTAATGATTCATTCTTTTTAATTTTTTTCCTTTCAGTTTTTCCTTTTAAATCTTAAAATTTTATTTTTTCTCTTTTACTGTGCCAATGCATGCATCCATTGCTTCAAACATCTATAACAATTTATTTTTATTACTAAATTGATTTTACTACTTGAATAAATGGTTTGTAGTCCTAGAGCAATGTATTATAACTGTTAGAACAATTGAATTTTATTATTGAAACAATTTATTATAACCATTAGAACAATTGGAACAATTGATTTTTACTGGTGAAACAATGTATTATCACCGCTGGAACAATTGAATCTTATTATTAGAATATTTGATTAATTTTAAAACAAATATTTAAGAAATTAAACTTTTAATTTTTTAAAAAATAAAAAATATTTTCTTATGTAATATAATTTTACATTATTTTTAAATAAATATTATATTTTAAACAGATTTGAAAAATAAATTACGGTTTAAGTGAAACATCGGTTCCAAAAATGAACCACGATCCAACCCATTCAGCCCAATAACTATTGGCCTATTAGTTATTCTGGTGGGAGCAGCCCAATAGCCACATTAAAAAAAATTAAAAACAGACGAATTCGCCCAAAAAAAAAACAAACTGACTGGAGGAGTGGTCGGACACCGCTTTTTCTCCGCTGGATTCGGAAGCTAATCGGACCCGGTATCGTTTGGAACGAAGGAATCGTGCTTCGGTTGCCGAGGAAAGGAACGCTAGTTCAAACGATTTCAAAAACGATTTAAAAAAATGTAAGAATAAGAAAAAATTGTAGGAATTTCATAGAAATCAGTTCAATTTTAAAAAAAAATATAGAAATAGAAAAATTTTCTTTAAATCTAAATATGCCCGTAGAAATTAGGAAAATATAGGATTGAAAAAGTGAAAAAAATACAATAATACAAAATAGAGGAATGAAAAAATTAAGGTGTTTGAAATGCAGGAATAGAAATGCAGAAAAATATGTTAGTGAAATTTAAATAAATTTTTAAAAACTATAATATCATTATTGATAGCACATAAATTAAATTAGTTGCTCAACCAATCACGCTATAAGCTCAGTTTTGGAATTTTTCTGAACTGTTGATCTTCAAAAATTTAAGGAAGTTTCTAAAGTTTCAAATTGTTACGTTAGTTTCATCTCCTCAAGCTCTTTATGTAGATGCCATTCAAGTTTCTCCAAATTTTGAGTTTGAAATATTTAGTCTCGTAATTTGAATTTGAATGTTTTAAACGGTTAATATTCAGAAATTCAAAAAAGTTCTCTCAAGTTCTCAAAGTTAGTCCATTAGTTTCGTCTCGTCAAGCTTTTCGTATAGGTGCCCTTTGAGTTCCTCTTAATTCTGAGTTTGAAACGTTTAATTACATAATTTAAATTTAATTTTGAACGGTTTATCTTCGAGAGTTCAAGCATTTCTTTTCAGTTTTCGAAAATTTTCAAAGTTCTTCTATTAATTTTATCTCATCGAGCTATTCATATAGATGCATTCTAAGTTCCTCCGAATTTTGAGTTTAGAATACAATGCCAGTGCAACTTCCTGATGGTAGTGCCCTCACGCCCTGCAGCATTCACGACGAACTTCCTCAACGCTGCCCTGGCTGAGTAGGAGCGCGAGTAAGATTTCCTTTAGGCCCTGTTTGGAATGAGGGAAGAGCAAAGGAAATTTCACTGGAAATTGTTCCCTCGGATGGGAAACAATGTATTTGAAACGAAGGAACCGCTGCTTCCGTTGAAGAGGAAAGGAATGACAGCTTCGGCATTTCACAGGAAGTAAAAAATACAATCGAAGTCAAGGGAGTCGCTTGCTCTCTCCGTCCCTCGTCCTCCCGCTCGTGCTCTCTCTCTCCTCTCAGCAAGAACAAGTAGAACTGCAAAAATGGTGTCAGGATCATGTACCTCGGATACTTCACGTCCCGCACTCGTACGTGTAAGGACCCGAATTACAGGTCGGATGGCAGTGTTCGAGCACGCGGCTCGATCCCCAAGGTGACCGAAAGCCGCATCAAGTCACGAAGGCGTCGACCTCCGAGAACCGACATTAGAGATCGACCCCTAGAAAGAAAGGTACGCGTAATGGCGTATTTACTCCAGCGGCCAACTGCCAACTACCCTGACGAGACAGGACGGGATGAGATTCACCACGATGACACTCCAGCAGAAGCCGCGGCAGTCGGCGGACAAGACCCGACGGCACTGTGGCTGACACAGCAGTGCCGGACAGGAGCTACAGCGCCTGCCGCTGCGTGCGACGAGACAGGTCAAGCCCGCGTCTGGGCAAAGCGAATGATGACGATGACAGCAGAAGGGCCCACCTGTCGGCGAGGCTGCAGGATCGCGTGGGACCCACCGTTTGTGACCCTGGGCCACCCTATATAAAGAGGACCCGGGGAGCGATAAAAGGCGACGAAAGAAGAATAGACAAAAACAAACCAACGAGCTAGACAACGAACGCCACTAGAGCCCAAGATTCTCGCGTCCTCTCTCACGAGCAACCCCTCTTATTCGTGCTCCAAGCACTTTCGACCCATTACGGATCCTCTCGCGAAGAGAGAATCCGACCCTTGTACTATTATCATCGAGATAATCTACTCTGGACGTAGGATATTACACCGCTCGAGGTGGTCTGAACCAGGTAAAAAACCTTCTTTAGTCTTCTGAAGACTAGGCCATATCGAATACGATGGCACACCGCCCCCACGATCGTATCTTTGTACTGTGTCGGTGGTCAGAACACCGACAGTTGGCGCGTCAGGTAGGAGGGTTTCTCTCTTGGTGTGCTCTCGCTTCAGTTTTTCGATGGCTTCCTACTTTGTTGTCATGGGAGATACTTCGATCTCTCACCTCTGCTTCGGGGGCTTCACGGTCGCTGTCTCTGAAGATGGCCTGTCGTGACAAGTCCCCACCTTCGCCTCTGGGCAGGCTTTTCGCTTCGAGAACCTAAACTTCGTCGCAAACGATGGTGGCGAGCTGCGCCTCCAAGCTCCGTGCAAGAGGCGTCCTACTCGGTGGTGCCGGAGCCGTCTCATTCTGGGGCACGACCCGTCGAGGGAGTGCTTCACTCTCCACGTCCCGAAGGGCGCGGAACCGGCGACTCCCGGCAATACGCCGGGCGCCAACCTGTCCCCGCGCCCCGCGGTCGACACCGTCGGCCAGGTCTGGCCGCCCTCGGGACGGACTGATAGCCTCGAGCCTCGAGGCAAGGCTGCAGTCAGGCCCAGCGACGCGGCTTGAGCCTGGGGAC
>BCLH01000073.1:50353-78354 GCA_001602315.1 Zoysia pacifica
CGACGGCGTCGGCAACTCCGTCCCCTCGGCCTCTCCAGCATCAGGTGCGGGGGACGAATCCGGCCTCTCAGCCGCCGCCTCCTCACTCCCGGCCCAGTCCTCGATGGTCGGAAGTGCGACGCCCTCGGCGGGCTCAACGCGCGGGGGCTCTGGGCTTCCAGGGCTCGACGCTTCGCCCCGGACCTCGCCGCCGGTCTTGGCACAAGACCCGCCAGCCATCGGATCGCTCATCGGCGCCCGAGCACCGGCCTCCTGCGTCGCACCCAACGACGTCGGACCCCTAGTCACGAAGAATCTCGATTAGTCAAGAAACAAAAAACGAAGATGGAGCTGCGGAAGACTCACCTCGCCGACCGTCGACGAATCCGAATGGTCGGGCGACGCGGGGTTTGGCTCCCCTGCGGGGAGGAGATGACCGATGCTTGTGCCGACTCCGCCGCGACCACTTCGGCCGCCCGAGGCGGGGAATCAACGGGGCTCCCGAAGCTGACGGTGATCGCCTCCAAGGGGTCCGCCTTCGCCCTCTTCGTGGCCAACCCTCGTTCCTGTTGCTGCTCCTCGAATGAGGAGCTGAGACCCTCAAAAGGGTCGGACTCTGCAGCGGCGACAGCTGCGGCCGCCTCCGCTAGGGCGGCCGCACTCTTGCCTGCCGGCAAACCGCCCTCGACCCTCGTGCCGCGGGACGACCTCACCGTCAGCTTCACAGCCGAAGCCACGGGCCCCGCTCCACTGGACAAGTAGTCCAGGAACCCAAGCTTCGCCTTCCGCTTCCTGTCGGCCCTCCTCGACCTCGGCACTGCCGCGGGACTGGACTCAGTTTTTCGCCCCTATCGGAGGCCATCGGCCCTCATCGCCTTCCTGAAGGGTGCCAAAAGTGAGCTCCGCGTGATAGCTGCTTCAACGAAAAACAGGGAAGGCCCACACTTACCAGCTGGTGGTGGTCCCTGTCGAGGGGACGAGGCCCCCGTTCGAGGTTGCCCTCGACGTCCTTGAAGACCGCTATGGTCCAGGCAAGGACGCCCCTATCGGAGAGAGGCCGGCCACGAACCTCACAGGTCTCGTCATCCGGCCCTTTGTATTCTCCGATGCTATGCACCCGACGGCGCAGCGACATGATTCGGCGTCGTCGACGCCGAAGATCGTCGCCCCAGTCAGCCCCTGCTCCCGAAGGCGTCGGATCGCCTCCAGGTGCGGCCGGATCGACTCAACCTCGGCCGCCGAGAGCTTTGACTTCCATGACCCCGTCACTTGAGGCACCAAGTCCTCGAAGGGCGGAAGCTAGGGGTCGGCGTTGTCGATGTAGAACCAGGACCCCCTCCAGCCCTTCAATGAGGTCTTTAGATCGACCTCGATGTACTCCAGGGACTCCATGGACCGGAGCCAAATGTTGACGCCGCCGACGCGCTTGCCGACCCCCGTCTCCTTCGACGTCTGGAGAGTAGCGAGGAAGAAGTACCTCCACAGCAGAAGGCTCGGCCGGATGGCCAGGTACGCCTCACAGAGTGTCACGAAGACAATGGCGCGGAAGACTCCGTTCGGCGCAAGCTGGTGAAGCCGGGCGTCGTACTGGTTGAGAACTTCCCGAAAGAAGTTCGAGACCGGCAGCCCCAGCCCACGCTCGTGGAAGGCCAGGATGCTGATGATCTTCCCCGACGGCGGCGCGGGTACGACGTGGCCGAAGCCAGCCTCCCAGCCAGCCGACTCCTTTGGCGGGATCATCTCGACGGTGCTCCACCTCGCGAGCAGGGCGTCGTCAACGCATGAAGGCTCCCACTCCGACATGGTGAGGATAGCGACGACGAACGCGGAGGAGCGCGAACGAAAGCAACGACGATTGCCGGACCTAGCAACGCTAAAACGGAGCCGACGAACTCACGCTCGTGACAGAAGGTTTGAGGCAAAGCAGGGGGCAGGGTGAAAACGCGGAGTTACCACGCGCCTCCTTTTAAACAACCCGCGCAGTTACTGCGCCTCCCACGATTGACTGTGGAAATAACTGCGCGGTCGTGCCCGCGCGCACCCGACCCGCTGACGAGTGGGCCCAGGCCACACCTCGCTGCATCCGCCGCGACCAGGGCGCCAACGATCCTTTGACAAGACGGTTGCTAGAGCACGACTGGCAGATAACGTGACGCGGGCGCGCGAACCGCCGCGCCACCGATGACATTCGTTCAAATTCGAATTAACCGACGGGATCGACCGACGGTTGAAATTCCCGAACGGTCCGATCTCTCTCCGCGTGGAGGCACGGAGGCCGTCTGATCTCCGTAACCATCACGGTGCGTCTGAACAAGGGGAGCAAGCGAACGAAGCTCCCCACGACTGGCTAACGACAAGCCGAGGCCACGTGGCCGATTCACGCGTTCGAGCGCTGATCATGGTCTTCGCCTAGGCACGATGCTGATCATGGATAGGGACCGCATCAAACCGGCCTTTCCTAGGCGTCCTACCGAACGAAAGCCCGAGAACAACCTCGGCCCGACCTTGACGGTCGGAACGACGCGTGCACGCAAACAAAACTCCCTACGGTCGGCTGATCGACAGCCGAGGCCGCGTGGCCGATTCACACGATTGAGCGCTGATCATGGCCTTGGCCTAGGTGCGACGCTGATCATAGGCAGGGACCACATCGAACCGACCCATCCTAGGCGTCTTACCGAACAGAAGACCGAGAGCGACTTCGGCCCGACCCCGATGATCGGAACAACGCATGTCCAATCCCCCGGATCGCCTCCGGGCTCAGGGGCTGGACCCACATAGCGTGGTCATACATACCCAAAGAACCAACGATAGACGAATGGTGGTTCGCACAGCGTTTCAGCCCACGACCGACCCTCCAGATCGCTCGAGGGCTCAGAGCTACCCCCTACGGGCGCGCTCGCGCGCCCCCGTAGGATCCACTGTCGACGAATGATGGTCCGCGCAACGCTTCAGCCCACGACCGACCCTTCAGATCGCTCGAGGGCTCGGGGGCTACGTCCTACGGGCGCGCTCGCGCGCGCCCGTAGGACCAGAGCGAACCTCGAGAACGACCAGCCCGGCGCCGCCTCAAACCAAAGGTCGCAAACGGCGTCAGGCTCGGAGGCTACTGTCGAGATCATGTACCTCGGGTACTTCACGACCCGCACTCGTACGTGTAAGGACCCGAATTAGAGGTCGAACGCCAGTGTTCGGGCGCGTGGCCCGACCCCCAAGGTGACCGAAAGCCGCATCAAGTCACGAAGGCGCCTACCTCCGAGAACCAACCCCCTGGAGATTGACCCCTGGGAAGGAAGGTACGACGTAATGGCGTATTTACTCCAGCGGCCAGCTGCCAACTACCCTGACGGGAAGGGACGAGATTCACCACGATGGCACTCCAGCAGAAGCCGCGGCAGTCGGCGGACAAGACCCGTCGGCACTGTGGCTGACACAGCAGTGCCGGACAGGCGCTACAGCGCCCGCCGCTGCGTGCAATGCGACAGGTCACGCTCGCGCCTGGGCAAAACGAATGATGGCGACGACAGCGAAAGGGCCCACCTGTCGACGAGGCGGCAGGATCACGTGAGACCCACCGTTTGTGACCCCGGGCCACTCTATATAAGGAGGACCCGAGGAGCGATAGAAGGCGACGAAAGAAGAATAGACGAAAACAAACCAACGAGCTAGACAGCGAACGCCACTAGAGCCCAGGATTCTCACGTCCCCTCTCGCGAGTAACCCCTCTCATTCGTGCTCCAAGCACTTTCGACCCATTACGGATCCTCTCGCGAAGAGAGAATTCGACTCTTGTACTATTATCATCAAGATAATCTACTCTCTAGACGTAGGGTATTACACCGCTCGAGGTAGCCCGAACCAGGTAAAAAACCTTCTTGAGTCTCCCGAAGACTAGGCCATATCGAATATGAAAGCACACCGCCCCCACGATCGTATCTTCATACTGTACCGGTGGTCAGAACGCCGACAAAAGGAGAGGTGCGGCGATTGCCTGGTGGAGTCGATGGCAGTGGCATCGAATGCACTGCCGTACGCTGCTGCTCGCTGACGCCAGCCCCTGCAGGAGGACCGCGACACAACACCCTTTTCCTGTAATGAGGACCGGGACGCGATGCCGTCTGCTGGTGATGAGCTTCAGACGGATGGAGATCAGTTGGATGAGAGAAGCACAATGACGAGGGTAGGATCAGAACAAAAGCGCGCTCTGGTCCACAAACTATTTTTCCAAGGGTCTCTCTGATCCACATATATGCAAATGATTTAATTAGCATTGGTTAATCATTCTTTTGTGTCCTCGAGCAGTTCATCATATATAATACTACATCTGTTCCAAAATATAAGCATTTCTAGGTTTGAATAAGGTCAAATTTTTTTAACTTCTATCAATAATATCTAAAAAATTATATAATTTTTAATATAAAAATATTTTTTATGAAAATTTATTTAATGATGAATTAAAAAAATATAATTCCTATATGATAAAACATTATTCATTATATATTATTAGTGGTCAAAGTGATAAAAGTTTGACTTTGAGTAAACCTAAAAATACTTATATTTTGGAACAGAGGAAGTACTTTCTTTTAACATCATTTAATCATTCCTCTATTATAAATTCATGCAATCCAAACATCAAAATTATTTTATTCCTCTGTTATTATTTTATTCCTCTGTTTTCAATTCCTGTGGTTTTGAAAGTGCATCTAGGATCCATATAGATTTTAGAATGAATTGTGAGAAACAATAAAAGTATTTTATGGTATTTTATGAGTAGCTGTGCAGGGATATGTTTAAAAGGAAACATAGTTGACACCCAAAAAGAGAAAAGAGGAAAGTTGGTCTCACAACTTCAAGCCGTCTCATTTTTATCTTGAGTCATAGGATCACTGTACTGTCAAGGGGTTCAGCAACTTCTAAAACAAAATTTGGTTAAGTGCTCTCGCTCATTTCATTTCCAGCACCCAATCTTCCTGTCCCTGGGTACTGGTTCCGGATTTATCCGGTTCCCCGAACTTGTCCGCCCAGCTGCTCACCCTGAACTTGTCCAGCACCAAACATATTCGGCTCAAGCTACGAACTCTAGAGAGCTGTTCTCCGGTAGAGCCTACTAGTCCACTTCCATAGACTCGTCCGCGAGCGGACTCGTCCGCCAGTCGAGCGGACTCTAGAGAAGGAGCATCTCGTTATTACCGGACTTGTCCGCCAGCGAACTTGTCCACTGGATGGGCGGACTCCAAGAATGGAAGCACCTCATCTTGGCTGGACTTATCCGCCTGGACTAGTCCGAGCCTTCTTTGGATTCCAGAGAGATGACCAACTTTCCGTTGAGCCTGAAGTCCGGACCTGTCTCGTCCTCTAAACTAGTCCGCTCCTAGAATTTTTGAAAAATATCCCTTGATTGACCTATATAATCCTTTGCCCCCAACGTCTCAGGCTTACCAAAACCTTGCACCTCATTTCGAATCACACCCTGAGACCTTCTGAGATCGACCTCACATCTTTCCAAGTTCTTCATTGAATCCCCTAGGGTTTGATTGTAGGAAGAGGAGATCGTGAGTGTTTTCTATCTCTTGTTTTGCATGGAGCACTTGATCTTTTTCATTGCAAGTGTTGCTGGACCTATTACTCTTGGAGATTAATCTCCTAGATGGTTAGGTGTCACCAGAAATCTATCAAGACCACTGTGGTGCGATCTCAGAGGTTTGTATCACACTCATTGACTTAGTGAAAAACCAAAGTTGATCTTTGTGATCGCTTGGAGAGGTTTAGGGTTGAGAGAAACCCGGTCCTTTGTGGATCCCTCAACGGAGACGTAGACTTCTGTGTGGAGCTGAACTTCAGTTAAAAATCCCTATATCTCTTGTCTCCATTTTGCTTTCCATTTGATCTTTTCTGCTGCCCTCACAGACTAGTTCGCAGAAGACCGGACTTGTTCGCTACCGGACAAGTCTGCCCAATCGGACTAGTTCGTGTTTTATTTTTACTGATCAAATTGTTTTGAGAAGTGAATTTTCAGGTCATTTCCTATTCACCCCCCCTCTAGGCAACTTTTATTTGATATCGGAGCAAGGGCTCTCCGTTTAAGAGCTTAACAGCTTGCAGAGTTAAAAATGTCTACCGAGAGGACCGGTGATTGGTCTGCCAAAGGTAATGAAAGCTCCGCCTACAAGCAACTCTACTCAAGCGTGCAATTCGACTACGACGAGCTAAAGAATGAGCTGAAGACAAGACAAGTCTCAGGAAATATTCCTATCTTTGATGGAACTTTCTATAAGATTGGAAGTACCGGATGCTCACGTACCTTGAGTCAATGGAACCGCAAATCTTGAGGATTGTGAAGAAGGGCTTCACATTTGAAGATGAAGAGAATCCTACTCAAAAGGATGAAGTCAACATGCACTGCAATGCTCAAGTGGCCTCCATCATTATTTTGACACTAAGTCCTCATGAATACACCAAAGTGATGGGGATAAGGAACGCCCATCAAATTTGAAAGAAGCTTGAGATCATCTCCATAAAGGGACGGACACCGTCAAGGAAGCAAGAGAAGACCTCTTAAGAGGACAATATAACTTATTCATTAGAAAGAAGAATGAAAGGTCACAAGAAGTACACGATCGTCTCATAGAGATCGTCAACAAGAGAAGAGCGCTTGGAGTGAAGCTTAAAAAAATTGAAGTGAACAAAAGGTTACTACAAGCCCTCCAACTTTGAAACTCACATTTATGTACTCTTATTAGAGAGAAAGAAACTTTAAGAACTTCACCACAGATGAAATACGTGAATGACTTCTTGCATAACAAGATCAAGATGAAGAAGAAAGAAGAGTCAACTCACTGATCGGCAACACCACTTCTGAAGACAAGAACATAGCTTTCAAAGCTAAAGGGAAGAAGGTGTTCATTGAAAGCTCAAGTGAAGATGAGAGTGATGATGAGGAGTTCGCCTTGCTCATGAGAAAGTTCAAGAAGTTTGTGAAGAAGGGCGAATTCGACAAGAAGAGCTGTAGCAAAGGTAAAACTAGAAAATCTAAGAGAACTTGCTATGAATGTGAAGAGAAAGGTCATTTTATTGCAGAGTGCCCAAACGTCAAGAACAAGGAGGAAAAAGAGAACAAAAGCGACAAGAAGTACAAAAAGGACAAGGGCAAAAAGTACAACAAGTACAAGGAACAAGCTCATATAGGTCAAGAATGGAACTTCGACCCCGACTCCGATGCCAATGATGGTGGCATTGCTACATTGGCAATTGGCATTACTCCAACAAACACTTCACCCTTCGGAAGCTTCAGCGACGACAAAAAAGAAGCTGCACTCATATGCCTCATGGCGAAAGAGTCTAAGGTATCTACATGTAAACACGTCATCTCTAGCAATAGTGAAGATGAAAATGATGTACCTAGCTTGCTTGAATTAATGACCATACTTGAAAAAAAAGAAGAAATTGAGAGGCAAGAGGATATTCCTGAAAACCCAAAAAACTTGCTCATTCTTAGAAGAGAAACCTTGATCTTGAGAATATCCTAACTCTTGAGAGAAAGAAAGTAGATGAGTTATGTAAAGCCTTGGCTGAAATTAATGATACAAGTGAAACTTTTAGGTTCCCTAATGACGCACTTCAAGAGGAGTTTAACACATTGAAAAACTCTATTCTTCTCTTAAAGTGCAATTTAGCAAATTTAAGAGAGAAGTATCTTCCTTGAATGAAGCGTCTTGCCCCCCTTTGCCTTTTTTTTAGGTGCAAAGATGTTGAAATTTTGAAGATCATTGATAATGAGAAGATAATTGTAATCTTTTAAGAGCAAATCAAGACTCTCAATGCTCAAGCTCAACAAAGCAAAGTCTTTATCAAATAAGAGAAAGTCAAGTATGCAAAAGAAGCGTACACAAACACTAGACGTCAAAATGTCAAGGATGGCATTGGTTACGTAAAAGGTAAAAGCTACAATGCAAGAGAGAAGAAGAATGGCAATGAGTTCATGAAGTTCACCGTGGGAGGAAGCTACAAGATCAAGAATAAAGCTTCTTCAAAACTCTCTTCGAAGGGTACTAATGCATCTCATTTCACTAAGCTTTTTCATGATTTTGATGCATCCTATGTGCTAACCAAGAATTCTCGTGGCAAAGTTATTGCTAAATATGTTGGACCATGCCACAAGAACACCAAGTCTTGTGCGTGGGGTGCCAAAGTCTCTTGTCACTAACATGAAAGGACCCAAACAAATTTGGGTACCTAAAAACAAGACCTAATTTGTAGGAATACTCCTCTGATGGAAGAAGTTGGGTGATTGACAGTGGGTGTACAAATCACATGATCGGGGAGGAAAAGATGTTCTCTTCCATTGAAGAAAAGTCACAAAGCAATGATGTCATCTTCGGAGACAACAGTAAAGGAAAGGTAATTGGTCTTCGAAAAATTGCTATTTCCAATGACATATCCATTACGAATGTCTTTTTGGTTGAATCTTTGAGCTACAATTTGGTATCTATTTCACAATTGTGTGAGATAGGTTACAAGTATTTGTTCACAAATTATGATGTGACCATCTATAAAAGAGAGAGTTGTACCATGACATTCAAAGGCTACTTGAAGAGAAAATTTTACTTAGTAGACTTCACTGCCAACGAAGTAATTCTGGATACGAGTCTTGTTGCCAATGCAACATTGGGTTGTTGTGGCATCACCGCCTAGCCCATGTCGACATGTGGAACCTCCATAAACTCCAAAAAGGTGGTCACATTATAGGACTAACGGATGTTTGTTTGAGAAAAATAAAATTTGCAATGCATATCAAGCTGAAAAGCAAGTAGAAGCGAGTCATCCAACCAAGAACGTAATGAAAGGATCAAGTGACCGAGAAGGGGGGTTGAATCGGGCACTTACACTACTAGGCCAATTTCTCGCTCTTCCTAAAATCTAGCAAAACTAACAATCAACTCCTAGCAAGCAATGACTAAGAAGGAGTAAAAACAAGCTAGAAGACAATCTATCACAAAAAGATAAAGAGGTAAGCAACCTATCAAGCTAGTAAGCAAGCTGACACGAGAGCCACCAAGAAAAGCAACCAAACAACCTATCACACTACTCGCAAAAATGTAAATGCGGCAAGTAAAGAGAAGGGTGACAGAGATGCTTGGCAATTTTTCTCGAGGTCTCAGAAGGATGACGCCTTTCCCTAATTCTAATTGAACCACTCCCGTCGAAGTCTTGATTCCTCCCATCGTTACTGAAACGATGATCACAAGGGTACGCTCCACTCTCGGAGTGAAGTCACCGGCGCCCCGGCTGTAGCAAACAATACTCAATCATTAGAGCAAGCCTCCAAGGCTCGGGCGCACACTCTTAGTGTCTCTTTTGAGCGGGGGACTCGAAACCGCTCACAAACTTGATGTCATCTTACCCAAGTCTTTGAAAGCTCGGACAACGACGCCTAACCGGCTTAGGCTATCATAAACTAAGAGTAACAAGCCGAAGACACTTCTCTCAGCCTCACAAGCTCTAGGAATGAATGGATGCTCTTTGCTACTCTTCACAAGCACTTAAGATCTCACTAGATGCTCTCTTGTGCTTTGCTTGGTGACCTTTGGCTCTTCACAAATGATCTCCAACTATTCTAGCTGTGAGCAAACTCCACAATAGCTCATTCAACAGTTTAAATAGGCCCTAAGCCTTGAAACAATCGTTAAAAGCCATTGCCAAAATGCTGACTATTTTTTGCAGTCACTCGGACTGTTCGATGACTCCTGATCTTCAACTGGCAGAAAACAACCTCTTTAGAATCTATTATATGTGACACCAGACTGTTCGGTTCATACCATCACCAGACTGTTCGCAACCTTCTCTTTAGGACTCCCAGAGACACATCTTTTGGACACCAACATCTGGGCTCACCAGACTGTCCGATCACTGAACCGACGAACTATCGAGTGACTCCTTCTCTTGATTCCAGAGAGCACCTCTCTCTGGACTTTGATTTTCTGCACTCATCAGACTATCCGGTGATTCCATCTTCTCAGCCTCTAGAAAACATCCTCTCTGAACTTCTGGTTTCTATCCTCACCGGACTGTCCGGTGACACATCAGCTGCTGAAACTTGTCTTCTTCAAGATCTTCTAACTACTCGCTGCAACTCTTGACAACCTCAAACTCTCACTGATCACTCAAGTGCCTCAGAGAACCTAGAGCATCCACACATCCTAATCCTTGTAAGACCGAGACGAGTGACCCGACCCCTCTTAACAGTACCGATATTTTCTATAGACTCAAGGCCTAAAAACTAAGGCACACAGGGCTCTAGATCATCCTTAGCCTTGATTAGCTCCCTCCTTGGAAAACACACCACGGATATCCTTGAAGCAACCAACTCGTATAAGTCGAGAATAGTGTTGATGAACCCATATTCAACGAGTTAGTTTATGGTTCTCATTCAATCACTAAAATCATTCATAGCTTTGAGGGTCTTCAATGGTCATGAAGCTAATATGTAATGACAACCACAAGGCCATTAGAGATGCTGCACATGGACTTATTTGCCCCGTGGCATATATTAGCATTGGTGGTAACAAATATGGTCTTGTCATTGTTGATGATTATTCTCGCTTCACTTGGATATTCGTTTTGCATGATAAATGTGAAACGAAAAGTGTGCTCAAAACATTTTTGAGAAGAGCTCCAAATGAGTACGATGTGAAGATCAAGAAGATAAGGAGTGACAACGGCACCGAGTTCAGTCATCAAGCATGAGTTTTCAGCACCCAACTCCCCTCAACAAAATGGGGTTGCTGAAAGAAAGAACCGCACACTCATTGAGATGGCAAGAACAATGCTTGAAGAGTAAAAGACATCCGATCGCTTTTGGGCTAATGCTGTCAACACCGCGTGCCATGCAAGCAATCGCCTATATCTACATTGACTCTTGAAGAAAACCCTCTATGAGCTTCTCACCGGTAACGAGCTAAACATCTCATACTTTCAAGTTTTTAGAAGCAAGTGTTTTAAAGAAACCCAAATCTTCTAAGTTCTCTCCTAAAGTGGATGAAGGGTTCTTACTTGGTTATGGATCAAACGCCCACGCCTATCGTGTATTCAACAAAACCAATGGTTGCGTTGAAATAGCACGTGTCGTGATGTTTGATGAATCTAATGGCTCTCAAGAGGGGCAAGTTGTTAAAGGATGAAGAAGTTCTGGCAATAGCAATCAAGAGGATGACACTTGGTGAAATAAAGCCGCAAGACAATCAAGAGTCATCAATCTCTACAAGTCAAGAGGAACATTGCATGAAGGAAAGTGAAGAGCAAAATTGTGAAGTACAACAAGACATGAGTGTAGAAGAAGATCAAAGTGACAAGCTTCCAATTCATGATCAACACATTGACGAAGACAATGAAAGAACAAAACAACGAGTTCATGATCAACACATTGACGAAAACAATGAAAGAACAAAACAATGAGTACAACACCCACGAGTACACTAAACTGTTCAACGAGATCAACCTGTCGAGCAAATTCTTGGTGATATTGACAAAGGGGTAATCACTTGGTCTCGTGTAGCAAAATTTTGTGAATATTACTCGTTTGTTTTTTGTCTAGAGCCTTTTAGGGTGGAGGACGCTCTAAATGACTCGGATTGGATAATGGCTATGTAAGAAGAACTCAACAACTTCACAAAGAATGAAGTATGTACATTGGTGGAAAGGCAAAACGTTGTAGGAACCAAATGAGTGTTTCACAACAAGCAAAATGAAAACGGTGTTCACTACTAGAATCAACATGTTTCCCTAGGAATGAAAATCCTAGGGAAAAGCTGAAAAACACTAGGGAACATATTTCCCTTAGAAATACCCTAGGGAATAATTCTTAGGGAAAAGGTTGACGGAAAGATGACGTGCCCTCCAATTTTCAGCAAAATTACTTGGGAAAGTTTCCTTTCCCTAGGAATCCAGTTCCTAGGGAAATCAGGAGGGTCTAGTTAAAAAAAAAAAAACAAAGCCAGGCTAGCTGTCCGGTGCTAGCCGATGTAGCTCACCGTCACTTCCTGCCACCGCTCGGTGCCTGCCAATGGCTGTCCATCGTCGCTTACAGTTGACACCCCGCCGTGCCACCTGGTGCTGACAACAACCTGTTGCACCGCCGTGCACCACTACCTGAGGTCCCAGCGCCGTGCACCGCTCACCGTCATGGCCCCTGGGCCACCTGCGCCGTGCACCACCGAGATGCGTTGAGCCGCTCCCCCAATGATGACGCCCCTGCGCCACCCGCCATTGAGGCCGCTTGCTGATGAGGCTCCTTTGCAGACTGCCGACGAGGCCCGTGCGCCGCCTGCGCCACGCGCTGTTGAGATGAGATGAGCCTTTCACCTGACAAAGAGGCCCCTACGCCACCAGCCATTGAGGCCACTGGAAGATGAGGCTCCTGTGCAGACTGCTGACGAGGCCTGTGCACTGCCCGCCGTCGAGGTGCGCTGAGCCGCTGACCTGCCGAAGAGGCCCCTGCACTGCCCGCTATTGAGGACGCCTGCCGATGACGGATCCACTGGGCCGCATTGCCTTGGGTACCGGCCTCCGGTGCCGCCCGAGGCTGCCCTGCTGTCGCTCTCCTGTGGAGCTCGCCGCTTGCCGTCGCGTGGCCGCGCTGCCGCTCCCACCGCTCTGCCCGTGCTCCGGCACCGCCGTCGTCTGGCTCACCACCATGCCTCTCGAGGCCTCTGCCCGAGGCTCGCCACCGCTCCACCGCCCGCTCTAAGGCTGCCCCAACACTGGTTCAATGAACTAGAGAGTGAAGAGAAAGGGAGATAATAAATGGGAGACAGAGGAGAGAGTGAGTATGCAGGGATTTTGAAATTGCTCGGCGGCTTGGTTCCCCTAGGAAAAGCAAATTATGGTAGGGAAAGTAATTGAGTTCCCTAGGAAATCTAGATTTTCCTAGGGATAGAAAAATTTTCCCTACGGTTTTTAGATTTTTCATAAGGAAAATATCTTTCCCTAGGATACTTAAGAAAACACAAGGGAAAATAAAAATTTCCTAGGTAAACCGGAGAATTCCAGTAGTGGTTGTGGGAAGAAACAAGCCAAGACTAGTGGCAAAAAGATACTCTCAAGTCGACTATGATTTTAAGCTGTTCCAAATGGACGTAAAAAGCGCTTTACTCAACGGTCCAATCAAAGAAGTACATATATATATATAGGCTTCGAAGATCAAAAGTACCCAAATCGTATGTACAAAGCTCCACAAAGCTCTCTATGGGTTGAAGCAAGAGCCAAGAGCATGGTATGAATGCTTGAAAGACTTTCTCATCAAGAAGGGTTTCAAGATAGGCAAGGCAGATTCTACCCTTTTTACATAGAAACTTTCGAATGATATTTTTGTGTGCCAAATATATGTCAATGACATAATATTTAGTTCTACTAACAAATCTCATTGTGATGAGTTTAGCAAGCTAATGACCAAAAGATTTGAGATGTCTACGATGGGAGAACTAACCTTCTTCCTATGATTTTAAGTGAAGCAACTAAATGAAGGGACGTTTATATGTCAAGCCAAGTATACTCAAGACATGATTAAGAAGTTTGACATGGCAAAGGCTAAGCCAATGAAGACTCCAATGTCTACAAACGTCATCTTGACCTAAACAAGAAGGACAAATCCGTCGACCAAAAGGTATACCGTTCCATGATTGGATCCCTCCTTTACTTATGTGCATCTAAGCCCGATGTCATGCTTAGCGTATGTATATGTGTAAGATTTTAAGCTGATCCGAAAGAATGTCATTTAATGGCTATGAAGAGAATCTTACGATATTTAGTTCACAAATCTAGGCTTGTGGTACCCCAAAGGCTCCAAATTCAATCTCATTGGGTATTTCGATGCACATTATGTCGAATGTAAAGTTGAACAAAAAAGCACATTAGGGACTTGTCAATTTTTGAAAAGATCCCTAGTGTCTTGGTCTTCTAAGAAGCAAAATTTTGTTGACCTTTCCACAGTCGAAGCAGAGTATGTCGCAGCCGGTAGTTGTTGTGCTCAACTTCTATGTATGCGACAAACACTAAAGAATTATGGTTACACTTTGAACCATATTCCACTCCTATGTGACAATGAGAGCGTCATAAAGCTTGCTTACAATCTCTGTGAGCACTCTCGAACCAAACACATAGACATCCGGCACCACTTTCTAAGAGACCACTCCATAAAAGGGGACATAGAAATATCTCATGTGTCCACTCAAAAGCAACTAGCCGATATCTTCACCAAACCACTAAATAAAAGACGCTTTTGTGAACTTAGGAATGAGCTAATTATACTTGATTCTCGAAATGTGGCTTGAGATGTTGCACATCTGATGTGTCATAGGTTAGATCTTTGAAAATAAAAAATTTGCAAAATTTCTTGTGTGTTTTTGTTTTGAAACCTCAAAAAGGATTTCCAAAATCTATTATGGCAATTGTAATTATAGTGGATTGATTGATTGTTTTTGGTTACATTTGGCATAATTGTGTTTTTCAAAAATTTGTCCAAGAGGATCACTTTCTCTCTATTTCGGATCTACTCCTTGATTCCACCCAGCAGGACCGAACAAGTCTGAGCGCTCGGACTAGTCCTCTAGCGGACAAGTCTGTGGACCTAGACAAGTCTGGACAGTGGGTTTTTATTTAAACCTCTAAATCTTTTTCCCCAAACAACTACTTTATTTTTCTCTCTCCTGCCCCAAACCTTAGCCGGTGACTTCGATGGCGATCCAACGATTCGACCGGTGGAAAGTTGATCCCCTCGGTGGAAAAGCTTCTCCACCCTCGGACCAGTCTGGAACCTCAAGAGTCCAACCTTTTTTCGCTCTCGTTTGATGGTTTATCTCTTCTCTAGAGTTTGAGCATGAAATGCAGTTGTTCCCATTCATAGTTTTTAAGCCCCTTCCGTGAGGTCACTTCTAGGATGCTATAAGTGCTTTGTATGCAATATGGCTAGGAGTTGTGGTCAAATCTATGATTTGTGCGAATCGTTCCTTTTGTGCACTGTTGAGCTCCGGACAAGTCCGAGCTGTCGGATTAGTCCTCTAGCGGACAAGTCCGTGTGAGACAGACCAAATTGAACAATCTCGATTAATTCTTGATCAATCATCCTCATATTCTACTCAAATCTAATCCAGATCATTGTGTTCAGCATTCATCATGTCAGACCCCTCGAGGGTACCAAAAGAAGCGGAAGATTGCTCTCCCAGTTGTCCAGCATGATGACGACGAAGATATTCAAGAACCAGAGGAAATCAACATGAAGTTGGCTAAACCACTTGATCATGAGAGAGGCAGGCGTGGTACAGATTACATGAAGAATGCCTCTTGAGCTGTTATAAGGAGAAGGGATGATTGCTATTTAGTGGGAAAGAAGTGCATTGATACAAGATTCTGAAGTTTCTTTCATGCCGATTACTACAACTCCGTCTATATGGCAATGACGAATCTAGTCATTGAGATGCAATGGGTTGATTAAGAGTACATGGCTAAGAAGAACAATCCCATGTTCAATGAGGTTATTGAGGCTTGTGAGTTTCACGGAATCAAGAATATTCTAGGATTCTCATATCCGTGGAATAAGGCAGTGATTGCTCAATTTTATGCAACTCTCTACTATTACCGGACAAAAGAGGCCAAAATTTCATGGATGACCGACACGAACAAGTACACAGTCACAATGAGGCAGTTTGCAAATGCTATCAGTTTTCGTGGTGGTTTTTCCAATCCAGTCCATATTCACAATGAGCTAGTGCTTGATATCAACGACATGGACTTTATGTATGACACCTCTTCACACTTCACCCCACCGAACACCAGAGGGTTCGTTCCTTTTCACAAGGTGATGCATCGCATACTTAGAAAGACTTTGGCTCTCTGATAGGGTGATGCATTTAATCCTCATGGTCATGCAAGGAACCTACTCAAGTGATTGGAGGTAAAGAGAAGTTCAACACTTTTGACTTCATGTTTTCGGAGATTCTTGACGTTGCTCAAAAGCCAAATAGAGCGTGAGCTTATGGCCCCTACATCATGTGCATGATCGAGAAGGTCACCAAGAAAGTGTCTGTGAAAGAAGAGTCTCATAAAAGACTTCAGCCTCAGCTGCCAGCGACAGTGACTAGAGCTCAAGCTTCTACCCGCCCCTCCACAAGGACTCCAACTAGGACTCCTACTTCCTCCTCTCGTGGTAGAAGTGGGCTCTTCAAGATTCTCAAGGGTTTTTTTTCAGATCTGTCAGAACAATGATGCCCAAACTCACCAAGAAAGAATTGGAAGGAAGAAAAACACAAAGGCAATAAAGGAATGGCACCATTAGCAAGGCATCCCTCGATCTCTGGACAGTTCAGATATTGATAAAGAAGTTCCTCCTACTTTTGATCTGTTTGCTGATCTCACAGCCGAGGAGCTTGCCTACTTTGGACAGCCTCAAGATGAGAATTAAGATGAGATTGAGGAAGTTGAGGAGGAGGGTGACGGTGATGATGAAGATGATGAGGAATCCGAGTAGTGGCTGCTATCTCTCTCTCTCTCTTCCCTCTTTTTGGTGTCTTGATGCCAAAGGGGAGAAAAGAAGAAGCTATCTTTACCCTATCGTTATCCTTTATCTATCGTTGGTGTGATCTTTATGGACTTGTTTGTTTTTAAAACTCTTAGATTGAAATAACTCGTACTCTATGACCTATGCTTATGTTATGATCTTGTGATGGGGCGGTTTGATTTATCTATTTTGTTGCATATCATCCTTGGTTACAAGTTAAAATTTGTATGAGCTTCCATCATTATCTTAGTATGTTTTGACTGTGCATAGATTTAGGGGAGCTTGTCTTATCTTTAACATGTAACCACTTGATTATCTTTGTAGCTTTTTATTGGTTGTCATCAATTCATCCAAAAAGAGAAAGACTGAAAGTGCATCTAGGATCCCATGTGGATTTTGGGATGAATTGTGATAAATAATAAAACTATTTGATGGTATTTTATGAGTATGTGTGCAAGAATATGTTTAAAAGGAAACATGGTTGACCCCCAAAAAGAGAAAAGAGGAAAGTTGGTCCCACGACTTCAAGCCGTCTCGTTTTTATCTTTCTTGAATCATAAGACCACCGCACTATCAATGGGGGTTCAACAACTTCTAAAATGAAATTTGGTTAAGTGCTCTCACTCACTTCATTTCCAGCACCCAATCTTTCTGTCCCTGGGTACTGGTTCCGGACTTATCCGGTAATGGACTTGTTCGCCCAGTGACCGGACTTCAGAGAGGGAGCATGTTGCTCACCCCGGACTTTTTTGGCACCGAACATATTCGGCTCAAGCTACAGACTCTAGAAAGCTGTTCCTCGACAAAGCCGGACTAGTCCGCTTCCACGAACTAGTCCGCAAGCGGACTTGTCCGCCAGTCGAGCGGACTCTAGAGAAGCCCCCGTACTTAACGGACTTGTCCGCTGGACGGACAGACTTTAAAATGGAAGCACCTTGTCATGGCTGGACTAGTTCGGGCTTCTCCGGATTATAGAGAGATGACTAACTATGTGTTAAACCCGATCTCTGGACTTGTTCGGTTCTTCGGACTTTTTGAGATCCACCTCACCTCTTCGCGGGTTCTTCGTTGAATCCCCTAGGGTTTAATTGAATGAAGAGTAGATTGTGAGTGTTTTCTACCTCTTGTTTTGCATCGAGCACTTGATTTTTTTCATTGCAGGTGTTGCTGGACCTATTACTCTTGAAGATTCATCTCCTATACAGTTAAGTGTCGCTCGAAATCCATCAAGATTGCTATGGTGCGATCCGAGAGGATTGTATCACCCTCATTGATTTAGTGAAAAACCAAGTTATATCTTTGTGGTCGCTTGAAGAGGCTTAGGGTTGAGAGAAATCCGGTCCTTTGTAAATCTCTTAACGGAGACGTAGGCTTCTATGTAGAGCTGAACTTCAATAAAAAAATCTCTATGTCACTTGTCTCCATTTCGCTTTCTGTTTGATGTTTTCCGCTATCCTCAGACTAGTCCGCAAAACACCGGCTTGTCCACTATCGGACAATTCCACCCAACTGGAGTAGTCTGTGTTCTATTTTTTTATTGATCAAATTATTTTGTGAAGCGAATTTTCAAATCATTGCGTATTCACCCTCTCTAGGCAAGGTTTAGGTTTTCTCACTTTTTTATTTATACGTTTTTTTCTCATTTCTACATTTTTTCTTTTTCATGTATTTTTCATTTCTTTGTTCCAAACAGGGCCTTAGATCCCATTGGATTTTTTCTTTTGTGAAACGCAGCTGCAATGATTCCTTTCCAAAGGAACGGAACGAAGACTCTCTGCGTAGCAAACGCCCATATACGTTCCTTTCCTGAGGCACGACTTCCTCCAAAAAATCCTGCCCCAATCCATCCTTCCAAACGGCCCCTAAAAGAATGGCTCACGCACCTTGGATCGCTCGTGCATGCTCCTGCTCTTCTTTTGCCGTGAATAGTTTTGAGAATTTTTGCAAAGTAATGGAACACTTCATTCGTCATGGTAAAAATATTCTACCAATCGGGCATGCAGTGAAATGGGTGCTGGACTTGGTGTTTGATCTAAGGCAACTTGCTAATGAGCAGCAAAAAGATAGAGCTCCAAAGAGGAAAGCAAGTTCGTGGACACCCAGCTCCAAGAGATTGTACGAGTCCTTTTAAAATAGATCTGGTAGAGTTGTTTCATCTTCTTTATCTCAAAACTGTTGATTTATAAAAAAAAAATGCTTCTGATTGTCATCGCTTTAAAAAACTCAGGGCTCATTTGTAACAAACGAATAAAAAGCGCACAAACAGTAAAAAAACACAGAAATAAAAAAAATATAAGAATAAAGGAAGCAAAAAAACCGTTGGAATAAAAAACAAAGGAATTAAAAAATTTTACCATTTGATTGCAGAAATTAACACAGGAATCATTAAAGAATAATAGTCCATCTTTTGATTACACATGGCACAAATATCAAGCTTACATATGGGACCCACACCACCAGTAGAGTCTAACCCACCAGGCAGAGCACTGTGCGGCCCTCGTTCTACTCATTTCTTCTCTTCTCCCAATGCCCGTGCTCACGGTAAAAATTGCAATGGCAGCACCAGACCGGCCATTTCTTGTGCGCAGGAGCAGGCAGTCAGGGAGGGGCGCCGCATCGACACACAGGAGCAGATGGTCGAGGGCGGGCGTCGCACAGGAGCAATCTGTCGATGTCGGGTAGCGCCGATGTGCAGGAGCAGGAGGCCTGTCGGGTGCCGACGCGCAGGATGCGTAGGTAGGCCGTCGGCTGCCAAACCAAAATATGGTTGTTGACCGTGAAGGAAGTGTGCGCTTGGATTGCAGCCATGATTTGGCAAGCCAACATATCTATGCATTAAGCTAGTTTATTTTTGTTACCAACGCTGGCCAAAACGTCGGCGGAAGAAATGGTCACTAAAAATTGGCCAGCCGTTGATTTGGCAAGGTGTGTATGGGCGAAAACCAAACAGCCCCTAAGAGCCAGCGAGATAAATTTTCCCTTGGTACCGATCGGATGTTTTTATTTCCTGTGATTTACACGCAACCATGCCTTCGTTTTAAACCCATGTATACGGTTTCTTTCCTCAGAAATGGATTCCTACGTATTTCCTTTGAAAAACCTCCGTTTCAAACACGGCCTCATTAATTATTTTTCAAATTGAATAATATAGTAATTAATAGTTACTCTATCCGTTTTTAATTACTTGTGGATTGTCATCTTAGAGTTCACAAGTTTTTCTTTTTTATTTGTTGTTTTTGTTTTTCAATACATTTTTTTTATTTTTAATACATCATTATCTTTATTTTTTTTCCTCTTCGTTTTCAACACATCTCACTTTTTTTACTATTTTTAATCTCCGTGCCCACATGTAGAATAACAAGAAAAAAGGACAGAGAAAGAATTGAATAACTTTTACCTTATATGAATATAAGGTTAAAGAACAATTTCAACCTCGAGAACAGTGTAAATAAACAGTTCATATTCATTAAAGTATTCTAAAATCTGACTTATATGAATGCAATGTTGATGGTGTGTTTTATTATATGGCACAAGCTTAGTGAGCCACTGGTGCTATGATCAGGGATTACCAAGTTACATTCCAATGGGGGAAGCTCAAGGTTTTATGCATTACCTTGGTGCATTTTAAATGGAGGACAACATGGCCTTCTAGCGACGAGTATGGGTGTCCAGAGGATTGTTGAAATAAATGGTCTAAAGTTGATGCAACTTTGGAATGCAGCTGAGTGTCAACGTTCTATCAGAGCTCCCATATTATGGGATTTTTGGTAGCTTAGTTAGGGCTTTGTTTCATCTCCATGTTAGTAGAGAATGCAATGATTTGTTTCTTTTAATCTCCTCGTTAGTAGAGAATGCAATGCTGTTGCTCAGGTACTCGCTAAGCAATCCTCATGGGACAACAATAGATTGTGGGAGCGGCACAATGCCCCAGCGTATTGCCTGCCTATTGGATTTTGTTTGTAATCATAGTTAATTTATATCAATGAATCACTCAATCGAAAATAAAAGATTTGAATGGCCAGGCACCTGATTCCACGTGTAGAATTCTGGCCCTGCCGGAATAAACAAGATTTGACGTGAAGGCTTAACGCTGCCTCCACAGGGTTAACAAAACTATAAAAACCGATCTATTTTCACGATTTTCGATGAAATCAATTCAATCTGATTTTATTGAACAACGAATTTTTGTTTTAAAAAATTCAAAACAAATTAAAAATTAAAAAAAAATAAAATTTCAAAAACCGATAAAACCAATTATGTTTCAAACTTTGAAAAAAAAAACCACTCGATAAACTACAAAAACCAACTGATTTTTAATCAAATCTTATTCAAATTTTAATTTTTCAATTTAGAACGGTTTTTAACCGATTTTCACGAATTTCATAGTTTTCATTAAACCGGACCCATCCAGCTTACCGGTTCAAAGCTTAACCAAAACTTTGCCTCCACCTCTTCACGACCATCCTCCAACCCCAAGTATGGCAGGAGAACCCCCCTCACCCTAAACCTCAAGACGCATGATTAATTAAAAAAACAGGTCCAGTGACGAAATTTACCCCGGCAATTATACAGTACAAAATAAAACCTCAAGACAACAAGAACCAAAATTAGGCACAAAAACGCAAAACAGAAAGCCAGGCCGATCTACCATGCAAACACACATCATAGATCATAGAAACATGTCTTGTCTTTCTCAATTACAACACAAATAACATCGGATTGGGGGTTGTCTATTTATCAGCATAGCAGTGTTCTGTTACCAAGGCTAAAAAGAACTCCTCAATCTAAAGGCCAAATTACAGGGTACTCCAAAAATTGGACTACAAAAAATAACAGCTCTAAAGTACTGAACAGAAACTAATTAGCTTGACACCATCATTTGGTCGCACGCTTGCAGAGCCTGGTTTGCAAAGTATCTTACATCCACATCAGGGTCCTCACTGAGCTCAACAAGACATGGTTTCACAGTCTTCTCAACAACCTGCTGAGTAAGATTGATGATATCCTAAAATGACAAGAACTTGACATACAGTACTTAAAAAATAGAATCAGGCAAAAAAAGCAAAAGAACTCACAGATTGATCGAGGATTGGTATGAGCGACTGCAACACTTTTGCAACATTAAATTTGATGTTAGGAACCCTGAAAATTAGGCTACGTAAGCAAGAGCTCAAACACACAGGATTTTACACAAAAGTAACAACCAACCTGTCCTTTGAGGAATTTATAATGACCGGAAGCAGCTTTTGGCAAGTGATTTCAGCACCCATGACAGGAGCCAACAATGAGAGAGCTTGTAGAATTGTCATGCGGTACAGGTAGTGAGGGTTATTAATCTTCTCCAACACCTGGAAAATTAATTGAGTTTTGATGTCTAGAAGAAATACTGCAGTGTAGCACTTAAATTGCAATAAGGCAAAGTGCAGATTTTAGTACTATATGCTGCAATACAAAATTTAGGAGGAAGATTCCTTTATTATGGGCCTTATTCCATAATATATTCATCATCATTGGTCCAAGATAACTTACATTTAGACCAAAGATTTGTAAATTAACTGAAACTATTTATTGAAATGCCTCAACAAAGCATAAAATTAAGATACATTCTCAATTTGACCCAAACAACAAGTGCTCATTCTCCTGATTGCAAAATTGAACAAAAGTGTCATTTACTTTATCCAGGCAGCAAAGAAAATGTAATAAGATTCTACCTAGTTGCCAAACAACAAGCAGCATCCAAATGTCTAGTGTTCATATAATAGATGACGAACCTGAGGAATTATATTCTGCATTGCCCACTCTGGACCAAACTCCTCTGCGAGGCGTTTCAAGTTATTGGCCGCAGCATCTCTGATCGAAAAAACCTGAAAGCAAACATTTGATTAACTAATGACCTGAAACAAACTTCACTTAGTGCAATATAAATGTACTTTCATTAGCTCACAATGCTGCAATTGAAAAACAGCGCATATCATTTTGTGCAATTTTAGTTTAAAGTGTCCTAAAAAAACTCTTGCAATTTTTTAAATGCTAGGATTTTGATGCCCATTCATAAGCTATACAAGTATGGGTAAAACAATTGTTAGTGCAAATTTAATAGTCTTCATTGACCATATAAAACCACAGCGTCACAGTGAGCCAGTGCACTATAAAAAAAAACTTGGGCTTTGTTTTTCAAAGAAACTATTCTGACTAACAATCAGAAAAATACAAACCTTATCTTCCAACCATTGCATGCAAAGTGCCCCTAGCTTGTCATCAAAAAATCCAACTCCTAACTGACTTGCCAACAACGGAATGTACTCGATTATCGCAAGGCGGACTCTCCAGTGCCTATCCTCTGCAAGTTCTACGATGGCTGGCAGCAGTGATTGTGATAGAAGGTCAATTCCAATAACCTGAAACATCACATGAAACTCATCATGAAGTGTGAAACATAAAGTGTGAAAAGAGCTACACAAAAGGCATTTTGTGTAGAAATTAAGAATGTAAGAGTAAAGAAAATTGACTACACAAATGAAAAATAGCACTAACCTGATTAACCTGATCAAGTTTGCTGATTATGTTGAGTCGAACGTCAGGGAACTCATCCTTAAGCAAAGAAAGAAAAATAGGAAGAAGCTGCTCGATGGTAGCGTCCTAAAGAAAACAAACTAATGGTCAGCTTTGAGGTTAACACCAACAGTTAATATGTCAAAATTAGAAGCTATTGGTAAACAAAATTGCAGCATCATGATATGAAATTAAAGGAATGGATTAATAACAGTGCAGGAGTGAAGGCAAAGATGGCCATGCATTGTGTTAACAAATAAATCAAATCAATATACATGTATGTCAATAACAACCTCTGAAAAATAAAATATGCAGAAGCAAGCAAAACCGCTCATAAAACACTTCATTATTCAAGGCTCCTTATTTGTGAAACATGACTAAGGCATATGGCGCATATGAGAAACATTACATGCATCACTGACAATACCTTTCCCAATACAGGAGCCATCCCCATGATGACTGAAGCCAAAGCTGAACGAACATGCTGTGATGAATCTGATGACAATTCCTGTAAATGCAGCCGGTATGCATTAGTTTGATAGGGAAAAGAAGCCCACAAATAATATGCAGCGATAGCTTTTCCCGCACCTTAACACATGGAAGAATATGTTGGATTGCAGGTTGAGGACTTAATATACGACAGAATTTAGTAACTTTTCCAGCAGCAGCAATCCGCACTTCAGCCTCGTTATCACGAAGGAGACGAACATATGCAGGAACCAGATCAGCACTATTAACAAAAAAGTGACATACGATTAATCTATTTGGTATACTTATTTTCCATAGCCTGCAAAATATTTCAGCTAATTTATGACAGGAGGGCAAAAAATACCTAGTAGGCTCCGGGCCAACAGCCTCACATAGCTCATACAGTTGATTGGCAACCATATAACGAACACGCCAGGATTTGTCCTATATATGAAAAAACAACATTAGGTATAATCAGAAAACAAGCACAACTTACAAAGAAATTGAGTACTCCATCCGGTTTTAATATATTGACACTATTAACTTGTAACATTATCTTTGACCATTTGTCTTATTTAGAAACATTGTTCAAATATATAAAATTGTTAGCTGTGTTTCAAATACCACTGATGATAAAGCAAATTATAACAAAACATATGAAATTTATCATACTTTTTTGAGTAAGATGAATGGTCAAATGTGATGTTAGAAGTCAACGGTGTCAATATTTTAAAACTGGAAGGAGTACTTGTCAATATCTTCCACAATGTATGTCAAAATATATCCTCAAGGTAAATGGAAGATCAAAGTTTTCCAATGTGTATGTGTCCAATGAGTAACATACCTGGGAGAAATTTACAATGACTGGGAGTATATGTGCTACACAATCTTGTGGTTCCAACAACTTCCCAAGAGCTGCACAGCCTTCAACAGCCAACAAACGCACTGAATCTTGGTCTGCAAAGAAACATGAAAAGAACAAATTTCAGCTATAATACCAGTGATGTCCAAGACGTCCATATGGTTACTAAGTCATCTGATTTAAACCTGATCAGATATAAGACCCTTGAAACTGATAACTAATCTACATAACAATCATGCCAAGTAGAAACTAAAAAGGTCAGCCCTCATTTGACATAGAACCAATTGATAAGTCAAGCTTGAGATCATTTCACAAACAAAATATAGAATTATGGAAGATACCACATGGTTTCAGATTATATCGCATGGATTCTACATGGACATGGTTAAAAACCACAACCAAGCATAAGGTAACAGAGAATAACATCTAAACATGTACAAGAAAGGTACCATCTTGGGTCAAATCATCAAATATTGACATTATTTCTGTCTTCAAGTGAGGCTGTTCAATTGTGGCCGCAAATTTTCCAAGGTTTGATGCAGCTGCTCTTCTGACCATAGGCATGTCATCTTGACATAACTGACCATATATCGTCCTCAATTCTGTTTTCAGTTGATCAGGGGCACTAGGATAAGCTATGTGGAAAAGACCACAAGATGATACCCGGGCCGTAAACCACTCACCGGCTGCTAGCCTCTGAAAATACAAAGCATAGATACTTAAACAGACGTTAATATTCAGAAGCGAAGACAACATAAATAGGTGAACATAACATGAATATATATAAATTGACAAATAAAATATTTTAAAAAATTAAACTCTGGAAATAGAGAACGTACACAACAGACAAACATTTAGAAAAAGTGAAGAACATAACATGAATATATATAAATTGACATATAAAATGTCTAAAAAATAAATTGCGGCAATAGGAGAACATAAATAAGAAATAGAGATCAAAATGAGCGTATAACTGATGATGTTTTATTCAAATGACATGTCATAAGCAACATTTTGCATACATGTAATGGTCCAATAATTAAACCGTCAAGTGGAATCAATTGAAAAGCTACACTACCAGGAAATTGAAGGTTATGACGCAAACGGAGCATATAAATCCAGTACTCTCAAGGGCATTTATAAGGGTGCTGGATTCAACAGTTAGTTGGTTGAATAAATCATATACGGTTATGGCTAACACCATAAGAAAGTAGATAATAGTGTAGTTGCCATTAATCCATCATTATAAAATTATAAATCCTATCATCAAATGCAATGTTTCTGGCAAAACACATCAAGTAGTGCATTTTTGCTATTTAACCCAGCCTTGGCAACATAGCCATCATACTTGCATCCTTAAAGGTTGCAAATTTTAATTTTATGAACCGCTTACCTTTACTACTGGAATGAACCATTCAACGATATCGCTTTCCTTCATCTGTGCTCCAATTCGGCAAAGAGATTCAACCGCCTTGTCACGGACACAAGTTTCCTCCACCGTGCACAATGTCTCCAATGGTGGAAGTAATACATGAGCATGTTCTACACCCCCGACGTAAGGAATGAACACACCCAATTCCTCAGCCATTGCAAGAAGCACCTCATCTTCATCATCATTATTTTCACTGAGGAAAGGAATTAGCTCCTTCCTGGTTCTTTCTTCCCCAAGTGCCCGTGCAATTGTTGAAAGCCTTCTGATGGAGTTTAGGCGCAATTGAATGTCTTCATTCTTCAGCTCGTCAATTAGAACTGCGATTGGATATAGCGGCTCATCCATCATAGCCATCAAGTTTACACAGGCCTGCTACACATGTATAATAAGAGAGAACATTAGAGCCATGCAGATAGTAGGATGGAAAATTGTTGTTTTCTAAAAGAAAAGAAAGCGCTTCAATACAGCATATGTTGTGATGATGACGAGAACATATGAGGTAAGCTAAGGGCATCTCCAATGTATAGAACCCACCCTGCTTCTACTACAAGGTCCTCCGTGATTTGATGTTGCTTCTTACAACTTACAACAGGCCCCAATGCTTAGGACCGGCAATTGCTTCAAGATTCAGTCCTACTCCCTCCGTAAGATTTTATCTGTCATTCTAGGCTTCTTCCATTTGTCCCAATTTAATTGTCATTCTCACTTCCCAATACAACTTTCTCTCTTCCCAATGCATCTCCATCAGTATCCCTCACCTCCTCATTTTTAGTACATCCCACCTTTCCCACCTCTCATAATTCACGTGCCCAGAGCAAAAACGAAACTTAAATCGGGACGGAGGGACTACCATAAAACAAAATAATTTGTTCTCGACTATGTCTGCTCTTTGTGGAATTTTTTTATTCAACAGGACCTGATTCTAACAATGGACCTGCTCCTTCTTAGCTTCAGCGTCACAATGTTAAGAAGCCAGTCCCAATTAATTTTTTATTGCTTAGAACAAGCTATGCCTGCACAATGAAGAAGCCCTAAGTGGTGTTTGACTAAGCAAAATAAGATATCTAATAAATAATTAGACTACCAGAGATTGGATGTATATTTTTTTTTTCAAAAATGGATCTCTAAGTCCTGAAACAGCATACATGTTATTGTGATGAATATTATATCCATTTCAAATTCTCCAATACACTATTCTCATCAATCAAACAAGAACATATAATTCTGTAAACCTTTTTTGCTGAAATCCAATTCGTTAGACACATTATCCAACTCCAAAACTAAGCATGCACTCCAAGAAAGGAACAAGATGAACCTATGCGATCACATCGCAACCTGTGTTACACAATCTATGAGCAACGATCCGAACAACAATACACAAACAAATTCCGCAATCACCCAGTCGGTAACCAAATCCCAACTCCGCGTACGCTCTACCTCTCCCAACCCACCCAAACATCCTAAATCCCGTCAAATCCATCGCAACCCGACTGAAAATGCGCAGATCTGGGGCGGAGACACCACGAAGCCACGCGGAGGGGGACCCATCACCCGTCTCCTGGCGCCCGCGGGGGATCGGGGAGCAGTCACACCGCGCCATGGAGATCGGGGTGCAGATCGCGCTCAGGCCGCAGATCTAGAGTCGAGGTGAAGGTGAGAGGAGCAGCGGATCTCACCTCGCGGCGACAGGATCAGGCTTCCGCGGCAAAGGAGATGGCTGCACCGGCGGGCGCTTCCGATGCGGGGAGGGGAGACGGGGATGACCGCCCAAGGCGTGGGCGGGGGGGTGAGAGGAGGGATGGGCCAGCTGCTGCGGTCTGCGGAAGGGGACGAGGGAACGGGGACTGAGGGGATGGAAGAGGGCGGCCGAGAGCGGGGCCGCAGACGAAAATGGGTTGGGTTGGGCCGGACCCGACCGAGACCCGATCAAGGCCCAGTTTGATCAAGGGACTAATTGTTATTAGTCTATTTACGGACTTTTTATTATTATTCTGTTTAGAGAGACTAATAAAAACTAACAATTCGTAATTAAAGAACAAAGTCTAAATTACCCTTACTTTTTATCCAAGTTCCAAATCGGAATCAATTTTTTATTTGATTCCAACTCGAAATCAACTCGTGTCAATAAAAACAACTCGAAAACTCTTCTATATATATATATA